>MU843081.1:0-45894 GCA_030867305.1 Colletotrichum zoysiae | reverse complement strand
CCCCCCCCCCGGGCTGACCATCCCGGCTCGAAATCTCACACCGAAGACGGGAGCCCCCGGAACCGGTCAGAGAGGGTGTGTGGGATGGATGGGCGATGTGCCACACATCACGGAATAGCGACGATGTGGGTGTTGTGTCACTTTTCTGTCACTTACACACACGCCTTCCCGCTGTGCCCGCGGGTCGGTAACCATGTGCCTCCCAAAGAGGAGTGAGTGCGTGATCTCTTTTTCTTTTTTCCCCCAACGTTGAGAGAGAACCAAGGAAATAATCCCTGCCTGCCCGGACGAGAGGGCGCGCAGTCTGAAATCGGTCCGAGTCCTCCTGAACGGCAAATAACAGGGCTACGTTGTGTGTGTGTGTGTGTGTGTGTGTGTGTGTGTAGGCATCGACGTAGGAATTATCGTGTTGCTCTGTCACGGGCCGATCCAGCAACCCTCGTCATGAGTGTTACATCCAGCTGCATCAGTATTCCGTCTCTCAAAGCCGTTGTCAAGCCCCCCCCCCCCCCCCCTTCCCCTTCCCTTCTTTTGAGGACTGCAGAACGGGGTTATGAGCCGGTCTGTCGGGCCGCGCGGGTCATTTTTGTAGGTTGGAGAAGCACCTTCCTACCTTACCCCCCCCTCCCTTTCCCCGTCGACTGCTTCTCCCTGCCGCCAAGCAGCCGGTGTTCGGTCATTCCCCCCTCGCCTGCGTTGCCCGGAATGACATCATCGTCGGCGAGGAAGAGTCACGGCGCATCCGCGTCACGAGTCAAATCCGTCTTCTTCTTTCTGATCGTGAAGAGCAAGGTGTCTCCTTGGGTGCCCGCCCGGATGCCCATCGTCCCACAGGGCTGCGGTTTTCCGGCCACGGATCTCGAATCAAGATCTCGAGGAGGGAAAGAAAGGGAGTTTGGGGGCGGGGGGGGTCCGGATGCGCTAGAAGCTGCCTCTGCGCTGATGAGTCGGCTCTCGTTCTCCTTTCGCAATGCTCTTGGAACCCCGGGGGAACGATGTGAAAAGATAGACTTCCGCCTAAGGGGTGAGGGTGTACCCCACGCCAGTCTGCTACGTGTTTGATTCAGTGGGCGTGGCCATGTAAGGTGTTGCCGCGGCGCTCCAACGTCACAGGGCAGAAGGATGGAGAAACATTCATCCTCGAGATGAGGGATGTGGGAGAAAAGCCTTTGCCAGCTGTGTCGCTCCTCCTCCGAGCCTCCCAACCCTGCACTTCAATATAGATGGGCGAAAGAGCTTTTTGTCACAAATGCCACTCTTTCCGGGCAATCCGTCGACTCCTGCCGTTCTGCTCTGCGTGAAAGGCTTGGCCTCATCTTTATTTCCACCACGTCTAAATCTTCATCTCTCGACGGGAGGGGGCTCCTCATGAAACCCCCTTCGGGATATCTTCAAAATCGTTCTTGGTATACGCGTGCCACCCACCCCGACGTGATCATGTAAACCCCAAGCCCAACTAGTGGGCATGCATGCTGTCCGCCCTTGAATGCCTCCCGTAACCCCCACAAAAAAGTGTAAAACAACGCCTGTTGATGCTGCTTGCTCTGGTATACAAGATTAAAGTTACAAATGCCATGCCACCGCAGTCTCTCGACCAATCACGGGTGTGCGCGTCTATCTGCCCCCTACGACAAACCTGCTGAACGTCGAAGGTTGCTCAAGGTGTCTCGTTAGTCACTCGACGGCTCCTCGGTCTCGACCTCGAGCCTCTTAGCCGCCGGCTCACTGTCGCCGTCGCTGTCCTCGACGTCGTACTTTTCCTGCCACAGCTTACGCAACGCCTGGTAAAGGAACAAATACTGGGGCTCGGCCTGAACCATGCTGCGGCGCTGCTCGCGCAGGGCGTCGACGGTCGCGAAGATGAGATCGTCGCCCTCGGCGTCGCCGTCGTAGTCTTCGAGTGAGCCCTCGTCTAGCTCGCGCATCAGGTGTTCCAGCGCGATAAAGGTCCCCGTGCGCCCGACGCCCGCGCTGCAGTGGATGATGCGCGGGTTCTCCGGTGTCGTGTTGTACTCGCGTGACAGGCGCATGAGCGCCAGGAAGCTTGCGACGTCGCCGACGGCGGGGACACCAAAGTCAGGCCACTTGGTGTAAAGAAGGTGCCAGATGACGCGGTCCTCGTCCTCGTCGCCGACGCGCAACAGAATCTTGCGGACCTCGATCGCGCCATCCTCCAGAGTGGTGAGCGAGTCGAAGGTCAGTGTAGCGCTCCAGCCGTCGTTCCAGCCGTCCAGCTCGTTTAGCGTCCACGACCCTTGTGTCTCGTCCAGCGGCAGGTAAGGGAAGCACTTGACCTGATGGTTCTCGAAAAAGCTTGTAAGCTGGACGATGACGACTGGAGACGTGAGCTGCTCCGCAATCATGCGCCAGACAAAGTCGACAGAGGCCTCGGTCGGGCCCTGCATCGCGATGTAGCGCAAGGGAGGGAGCTCCTTGTTTGAGGGCGAGGAAAGAGATATCGTCGACGCGTTCACGTAGTCGAGCTCCTCGGCGGGCACACGCAGCTTGACGCGATTGTGGTTCCATGGCTTGATGTTAAAGTAGCGATCCTGTACGCCCCTGCGCAGGTCCGTCTGTTTGTAAGAGCCCCATTTCGTGGTCTCGTCGGCGTCGGGGGCGAGGCCAGCCGCCAGGCGCTCGCGCTCCAGCCAGACGAGCTCCTGGAACTTGTTTTCTATATCTGCAGGAAAACCAGCAGTTAGTTCCCGCCTTGCGCCCCTGCGCCTTCGAGGCGGCGGAGATCTCGTACCTGGTACCGAAAGGTCAAGGAAAGCTGGAATCCTAGGTTTGGGCCTGGTGCTTTCCTGACTGTTCTTCCCCGACGAGGACGCCGCGGATTCCTCCTTGCTGCCGGTTCCGCTCCCGCTTCCACCACTGTCCTTCTGTCTCGACGATGCCGGGGACGAAGTGATACCGTCATGGGAGACGATAGCGGGTGGCGGCGGAGACTGGGGTAGGGAGGCAGCGGGAGGAGACCGCGCGCGCTTGGCTGGGCTGCGGAGGTGGAGGCCGCGGAAGGCAGACTTGCGTAATCCAGGCTTGGTCGGGGTCGGAGACCTGCCACCGGTAACGGTGACGGTGGTGGTGGTGTTGGAGGGGAAGATCTGCTGGGGAGGTTGTTCGTCTACGCCGGGTCTGGAGGCAGGGGTCTTGACGTCTGTCGTGGAAATTGTCGGGATCTTTGGTTTCCTGCGGAATTTGG
The DNA here is from genome assembly GCA_030867305.1 of Colletotrichum zoysiae. NCBI lineage: Eukaryota > Fungi > Ascomycota > Sordariomycetes > Glomerellales > Glomerellaceae > Colletotrichum > Colletotrichum zoysiae. The sequence continues at coordinate 42,692 of MU843081.1, read as the reverse complement.
GGAGGTGGTCCATCTTTCGATTCGCAGCAACAGAGTCTACTGTCGCACGAAATGTGACGTTGGAGTATAACCAGGCCGAACTCAATGCAGTTGGAGGCGGCCGGTGAAGCGGAATACGACAAAGGCAAGGGAGGGCAGGATGAAACTTTGCGACGGCGAGTATGGCGACGATGAGAAGGCGCCGGGTGCCGGGCAGCGTCAAAAGGTTGATTATGAATGTAGGTGGGCTGGAATGTCGTCAGATTTTTGGGGAGGGCAGCGGCAAGTCGGCAAGTCGCAGGAAGGTGCTTCCTTCCTTTACTTTTCTTTTTTTGGATTAAGTGCGGCCCAGCAAGACGACGAGCTGCAGCCGGCAAGGAGTAATCCAAGTTAAGCGCGGTACTGGAGCAAAGAATGTCGGAGTGTTGGCGGGGACCCGGTCGTTGGTTGGTAGGTAGGTAGCTGTTGGCCAAGCGTGGGATTTCAAAGGGAGGGAGGGAAGAGAGAAGGGGCCAGCGCAATGGTGGCTGCTGCAGGAAGTAGGTACCTAAGGTAAGGTAAGGCAAGGAAGATAAGGAAGGTACTAAGGTATGTATGGATTTGAGTAGGGAGCAGGGAGAAGCGCAGGCGTTGTTGCTCAGCTACAAATCAAGGCGAGGGAGGGACGGAGTGGCTGTGAAGTGAATGTATTTGTGGTCTGTTGGTGAGATGACCGGACGGAAAAGAAACGAGGACGGCGAGGGCCGGAACGAAACGTGGAAATATGAAGCAGTACCGTTCCAGACGATGTCGAGTGGTCGCATGGATGGATGGATGGGCCTCGAGGCATGTACCGTGTGTGGGACTCTTTGGTTCGCGTCACGAGTCGGGACTTGATTGTGTCACTCGTAGGGCACGTGCAGACAGACGATTGCTGTCCGTTGGGCTGGTCGGTAGGTAGTTGGGTAGGTAGGTAGGTAGGTAGGGTGTGTGTGCACGCAGTGTGAAGGACCAGAGTCCTACAGGCCGGAATGTCGAATTCGAGGGGAGGAGGAATTAGAAAAAGAAAGAAGGGCAGAGGAAACCGGTGACTACTTTGGTACGTAAGTACATAAACTAAATATGGCTGGGTGGACGGGAAGGAGGGGGCTCGTGATAAGAAATTGCCACGGTACAAGATGGTAGAAATTTTTGATTATGATGCTAAAAAAAAGGCGGGTATCGACGACCCAGAAGCTCTCTCTTTTTTTCTCCTCTCACTTCTCGGGACTTGGCACCATCTCGCCGTGACAGAAGGCGACGGCGGATGGCCAAGAAGGGGGGAGGAGAAGAAGAAGAAGAAGAAGAAGAAAGGAAGAGAGAAAAAAAGGCAAGAGACAGACAGACAGACAGACAGACAGGTGGGTGATATCAAGTGGCAAGAGAAAAGGGGGAGTGAGTCCTAGAGACCAAAAGGAGGTATTCGTAAAAGCCCAACAAAGCTGGTCTCCTTGGTCGAGGTCACCGGTTGCTTTGCTCTGTTTCCGCGCCTAGAACATCGGGGGAACGGGAGGAGGCAACGTCGACGATCCGGATGATTGGGCAGCGAGGGGGCTCTCTCTCTCTCTAGCTGGGCTAGCTGCAGTAGCTGGAGTAGGTAGCTGGGCTCGATGGAACGCGATCTCATGCCCATCTATGGCCGTCTCCCCGAAGAGTCCATAAACAGGGGGCGCAGGCAGGGATGATGATGTTCTGGGTGTTGAATGAGAGTGGATGGATGAGAGAAGAAGAAAGGAAGTGGATATATGGGAGTTCGCCTGTCTGCCACAATCTCGGGCAGCGTGCACGGATGCTTACTTAGCTTCTCTTGTGTAGCTACCTACCTAGGTACCCTACCTACCCTGCCTGGGGTACCTAGATAGGTATAGGTACCTACCTAGGTAGGCTTCCTACAGGTAGATGCACCACGTATTCGACTTCAACCAAGCTACCTATCTGCAGATACGAATAGTCAAAGTTAGTACATACACACATATAAAGTATACGGATACCTACCGTCTTATGATACTTAAGGTAGGCTACGGTAGGGTGCGTGGCGGGGTAGGTTTTGAGTTTGGTTGCGCAAGGGAATCATCCATGCATGCCTGCCTACTTGCCTACCTAGGTACCGTAGGTATCTATCTATACCTACCTACCTAGGTAAGCTACTAAGACAGGTAGGCAGGTAGGCACCTAGGTACCTAGGTAGGTAGGTAGGTTGTTTAACCTCCGCCCTGCCGCCACAGCGTCCCGAGGAGCTGGAAGCCCACCCAGGGGGCACTGAGGCTGTTGCTGCTTGCTTGCTTGCTGCAGAACCAGGGCGGGCAGACAGCATGTACAGTGGGTAAAAGGGGCCCGATGGTTGAACGTCGGCATCGCCACGGAAGCAAGCCGCACGTACTGGAATCGCCACGGGCGGCCATGCATGCATACATGCGCGCCGCTCCGTTCTTCTTTCGGGCGGTTCATGTGCAGCATTGTACCTAGTACATCGTACATCGTAGGCTAGTTACATCTACTGCTAGATCCTAAGAATCAATTCCCTAGACAGCTGGCGCCTCTCGTGTGCTTGCTTGCCGTGCGTGTGTGTGTGTGTGCGCTCGCACTTGTCCCGTCCGGGGTCTGTCCAGGTTCATGCGCACACACAAACGGTCGCTCTCGTGTCTCGAACTGCTGCCAAGCCGAGGCCGCACTTGAGATGATTCACGTCTTGTGCCAGGCCTTGGCCCCGCCACCACACAAGGACTTGACTTGGCACGCAACTAACCCCGTGGACAGATGCCCTGCAATACCTGCAATACGAGTGGAATTATTCTTTGCTTGCCGAGATTCGACTGCGTCGCCCTGCCGTAATAAGACAATAAGACGACAATACCTACACCTAGCCCTACGTGAGAGCGAGCACCTCTAGTCCATCGACGAGACCCTCCCCGGTAGCTCTCTCGTCTCGGCCTGTACCCGGAAAGCCCTACAGCTTTCTCTGTACATAGCATCCCCCACGCTCTCTCTGTGCTCCCCTCGTTCTGTTTAAATTTACAAGGCCATATCCTTACAATATCCTCCGGGATACCTAATAGTACATTGTCCTCCTGCGCTCCTGGCTCAACAGAGAGCTCCCCCATTTCTCTTCCCCGTTCCATGGTGAAACAAACGTAGTTGCCGCCCAGATTACACCGCTGAGTAGGCAGCCGTCACGAATCGTCCACATTCGACCTTTTGCTCCAAGGTGACCTTCCTACCCTTGCCGTCCTTGCCGAGTCGGACCGTCTGTCGAGGTGTGAGCTGGAACCGGTGCACCTCGCCCGTGCGGCCCATGAGCGCGTCGCCCGCTCCCCCGTCCAGCGCGCCGATGTAGCTCGGCGTGTTCAGGTTGGAGCGCTTGCCCGTGCCGAGCTGGTAGTGCTCGTTGCCGCCCCAGAAGAGCACATCGGAGCCCCAGTTGGTGTCGTTGGCCGAGCTGCGCGTCGTCGCGCCAGTCCGCGTGACGTTGTCCATCGTCGCTGACGCGTGCGTGCTCCCCACGCTGATGTTGGACAGCCGGATCGGCGCCATCCTGTTGTTCTCCTCGTCGAACTCGAAGAGCGACGAGAGCGCCTTGACCTTGACAGGCCCGGGCGTGATGTGCGTCCACTTGCCCGTGCCGAGGGTACCGTAGACGCCCTGGCCGCACGCCCAGAAGTCTGCCGTGACCCTCGGCATGCGGCGGGCCGGCGCGAGATCCTCGCCGGCCGTCTTGTTGCCCGTCTCCGTGGCGTCCACGGTGAAGAAGGTGTTGTTGCCTCCGGCCGCGATGGATGTGATTTTCGGTATGAGTCCGGTGTTGGCGTAAAGCTTGCCCGTGGGCAGGAGAGACGGCGCGTCGACGTTCTGGTACGTCGACTCCGCCGGCAGCCCAAGTTGGCCGTATGTGTTGTCGCCAAAAGTGAAGAGTTTGCCGTCCTTGGTCAGGGCAACGGAGTGGAAGTCGCCGGTGGCGATCCTAGCGACGTTGAAGCCCGAGAGACCGGTGATCTCATGCGGCTGGTCGTAAGGCCCCGCCGGGCGCGAAGTCCAGCTGAGGCCCGGGATGCCCATCTGGCCTTTGGAAGGGAACTCCGCCGTGCTGGCGGCGGCTGAGAAGACGCGTCCCTTTGAGGACAGCAGCAAGCTGTGTTGCATGCCGCTGCTAATGTCGGTAATCTTCTCGCCCCAGCCCAGGTTCTTAGGCGTCAGGTCTCTGACCTTGACGGACTCTGATTCGCCCGAGCTCCAAAAGGGGATCCAGGACGATGATTGCTGCGGCTGTTGCAGGGACTTTGATCCGGAAACCAGGCCGCTGCGCGACGCCGGGAATGAATATACCGATCCGCTGGATGAAAGTGCGATGATTCGATCATTGGAGATGGTGATCTTGGATATGTCCTTGCCCTTGATCGTCTCAACCGGCGAGGGGTCGGTGTTACAGAAGCCCAGGCCCCATTGCACGAGATCGCCCTTCTCGGTGACGGCGGCGCCAAAGTCCTGGCACAGCTTGATGTCCCTCAAGAGCTTCCCGTCAAAATACTTGATTCTCCTCGGCTGCTTGACGACGGACTCCTTGGATTGCGGGTCGACCACCTTGCCCACGTTGGAGCCCCAAGCGTAGACGCCGGGGTTCTCCCAGCTCTGCTTAACCTGAAGATGCTGAGAGCTAATGAGATCGCGGTTCTCCTCCTTGGACAGCGCCTCCTTTCTTGCCTTCTCGAACTCGATCTCGGCCTTTTGGTACTTTGTCTTGCGGGGCTCGGCCCCCTCCTCATCCTCCTTCTTGGGGCTAAAGAGCTGCTTGAGGGGCCCGTTGAAGTAATCGTCGGCGTAGTACAAACCACCCGCCGTTCCCGCCGTGAGGAGAAAAGCGGTGGCCTTTCCGAAGCCCGACTTCTCACCGGGTCGGCGGGGGTTGGAGCTGGCATGGCGACGAGCTACAGCGGCGCATCTCTGAGCTGTGAGAGACGCGCCGGCGTGGCGTGTAGCTGTCCTGCAAGCCTTCATGTTGTTTTTTATGACCCGAGTGAAGAAGTGATTAGACAAGTAGCTGATTATAAGTATAAACGTCGGGCTGAGAGCATTAAAACACTGTTGATAAGTTGGACCACTTGAGTGATGTGGTGGTGAGGTGCATCCAAGGTCGTGAGGTCATCCACGAAAACTAAAACTTCAATTCGTCCAGCACTAAATCTGCCTGTGTTCGTACTAGACTGTGAGAGGGACGGACGGGACCCGACCCCCCTGACGTTGCAGGGACCGTGCGCCCCGCAGCGGCGGATGACCCCACTTTCACAGCTCCAGCCGGCCGCAGTCGGGGCCAATGATTTTCCGCCCAGTCTACCTACTACGCAGTATGGTAGGTGTGCCTAGGTAGTACGCGAGCTGGCTGAGCTGTCCTAAATACACGGACCGGCGGGCGGTTTTGGTGGGAACATCGACCGGCGCCAGACCGGACAGGAACTCCTTTGCGCCAGAGCTCCTCACCCACGCCCCCGAATAGCTGCCGAGCCCAGCCACGATGTACGACGACTCCTGGTACAGCTTCGTGCCAGACGTGGCCAAGAAAGCCGCATCGGCCGCCCAGGGAACCACTCACCGCCGAAAAGAGTCGCTTTTGCAGCAGTCCAATGTGAGCTCCAAATGTCGCTCGCGGTCTCCACCGTGACCAGTCTGCTGACGAGTCCTATCATGACAGGACGTTCCACAGGCCTCCAGCGGACCAGGAGCTCTCGACGAGATCTTCGAAGACATCGAGCATCGTAACACTCCTCCCGAGGCGGCCGTGCTCCGCCGCGCGAGCTCATACTCTGATTTCTATCACGTCGTCCGAGCTCAACTGGCAAAGGATGAGCAGAAGAAAAAGCGCAGACGGAGAAGGGACAAGACGTGGGAGGCGTTGGATATTGCCACTGACATTTCCGACTCCAAGGCGGGCTCTCACCAGGTCCTCGGCCTGCATGAGGAGGAGCTGCTCGAGGCTAGCCAGCAGGAGTATTTGTCAGTTCGCGCTACTTGCTGTGGAGGGGAGGCGCTAACCCTCAGGCTAGGCTCTACAAAGACCAACTTACGCTTACCGAACGACATCTCAATACGCTCATTGACGACACAGACGAAGCGCTGAAGCTCTTGACGACGCTATCCGAATCATTCCAGTCCGTGGAGGCGCAGACGAGCTCGTTCCAGTCTCGGTGTGAGGATCTCTTGTCCGAGCAGCATCGACTCGAGAAGCTGGCGGACGAAGTCGGCACCGATCTTCATTTCTACGCATACCTCGATAATGTTTCCAGGCGGCTCAATGCTCCGGGTGCCGGGCGGTTGGTTGACGATGACTCGTTCGCCGAGATCCTGAGAAATCTGGACTCCTGCATAGGATTCATGTCGCAACACGTAGGTGTCTCTGCTGCACGCTTGGGGGCCAATGCTGACGAATGATGCGATGCCAGACCGACTACCGCGATGCCGAGTCCTACCTTGCTCGTTACGAAGCCTTGCTCACCAAGGCACTTCATCTTCTCGAGGTTGGCTTCACCAATCGCTTGGACACCATATCATCCGAGGTTTCTGGCCAGATTGCGGGAACAAAGTCAGAGGCCACTCGTCATGCGGTAGCGTACGGTCGTTTTGAAGAGATGATCCTCGACTCGTACTCCCTGGTCCCCAATATCCACAAGGTAGTCCGCAGCGTGTATGATCAATACGGCCTTCCGATCACCGGCATTGCCAAAGACATTTACTCCAACACCACAGGCAACCTCTTCAGCTCTTATTTTGGCGTCCGAGACCGTGACTTGAAGCCTATCGTGCAGCATGATCAGGACGAGTTCAAAAAGGAGATCAAGGACCTGTCCGTTGAGACGGCCTCGAGGAACTACATCAAACAGAATTTCGAGCGCGCTTTCAACGAGGCCAACCTGTTTGTCAAGGTGTTTGGTCTGGATTTGCAGTGGAGCTCTGATCCAAACTCGGCCTATGGAGTCCTCAAGTCTAACCAAAAGTCTCTCGTCAATCCGGCAAACCTTGTGCAGATAGCCGCCAACCTGCAATCTGCCTTGCAAACAGCAGACTTGGACACCATCTGCAGTGTTGTGGGATGGCTAACCAATGAGTACCTGGTCCTGGACTACGACGAAGAGGAATCGCCATTCGCCCGCCAGTGCCGGGAGCTCAGCGCCAGGCTGCTGGCCGAGCATCTCTGGGTCTTCACAGATAATGCGTTCGAGGCAGAGATCACGAAGACGGTCGCAAAGGCCGTTGTCAAGGATGAATCTCTCACCATTGGCCCCGTTGTTAATGGCGTCTCTTCCTCGAATGCCTTTCCCCCTGTCAAGCAAGCACTTGAGCTGCTGTCCAAGTATGACCAAGCCATGCCCAAGGAACGAAGCGTAAGTTTTATGGGTCTTGGACTTGCCTTCTAGGTCTGACGTATAGTAGCAAAAGAACAGCCAAGTCATCTTCAAGATCGTGCGGGAAACCATTCAGGTCCTGCAGCGTGCAGAGGCCCGCATGAAATCCATTAAACCTGGCATGGATGCTGATCTGTTCATGGTCAAGAATTTGCTCATCATCAAGAACGAGCTTGTGTCCCTCGAGATCGGCGACATCCGCGGTGACGCCGCAGCCATGCAGCACTTCGGTCACATCTGGGACAACCTGAGCCCCCAGAGCTGGGTGGGCTTCGTCAGCAACATCATCGGCGGTTCCCTTTGGTCGCGCGGCACGCCGCAGCAGCCATCCGTCACGGCCAAGACGCTGACGGTCGAGGACATGAGCGAGCAGCTGGACGAGCTGCTTAGGCAGTCCATCGTGGCCTTCACCCAGCGCTGGGGAAAGCTGACGAACGACGCCGGCGCCCGGAAGGCGGGTGTGAAGCCAATCGGCAAGGTCGAGAAGGAGCTGGACGAGTTGCTGCAGCGGGCTTTCAGCAACCAGCCCGAGGTTATTGCGAAGTTGAAGGAGGCCATTCAGATCAACGCGCAGGCGCAAGAGGCGGCGCAAGAGGAAAAGAAGGGAATCAGGCGGTACTAGTGGCTTGGAGGCTGGCGATGATCTGCGATCGATGTGCAAAACCTATTATGCTTTAGATGTACACTCTTCTACATGACGAGTGGCCGGGTATTGTGAGGTGGATAAATGACTGAATAACGATTATTATACAGCAAGATATAACATGCACTTTGCGCTTCTTTGGGTTTTGCCTACGCCATATCTTGCTCGCGGGGCATAACTTCCATCATAACATGAAACTTGCCATGGTATCTGGCTGCGCTGCTAGTTTACCACCGCTGTCTCATAGACCGTGTCGATCTATTTGTTCTCGCTTCCGAGGCAGTAACCAGGCTTTTCCATCGAGGTCCCTTCACAGCTCTGCGGGGTTGATGCGTTCGAAATCGCCGCCAGAGAGCGAGATGGGGCAATGTCCCGGCCCACGCGTGATGTTTTGCGTTGTTTGGGGCTTTGTGATGAAGCGGTGGCTCACCGCGATAGAACAGTCGAATCACAGGACTTGGCTGTCGAAATATCGTCAAGAGGGGAACTGCGGAAGTTGAGCCAATATCAACCATACTTGATACCCGAGAGTATGGGATTGGAAAAAGTCTCGCGATAGTCCTACCGAATGTTTACTTCTCTGTTGGTGGAATTACAACCAAATGTCTTGATATCCTTGAGCGTGTAAAGTGGCAACAGGCTAAGCTAGGGAATGGTATACCAGAGAATCCCGACAAGAGAGCATCAGTTTCCAGATGTGGCCCCCACACGGCGAACAGTTCTCCTAGCACGCTTCAAGCGACAAAATGCCTGTGGGCTACGAATTCGTAGCGACTACAACGGCAGACCAATCTGGTTTCTCGACGTAGCGGACGAGGTGTGCACAGCATAAATCACTACTGTTTACATTAACGTCATCGAAGGGCACGACCGCGGAGGGGATGTGAAAAAGGAGTTCGTGAGCGGGGGAGTACCGGCTCCAGCTCTGCTCCGCCGAGGTCAGAACTGTGTGAATTTCGCTGGAGGGGAAAAGAAATGAGCTTCAGACAGGCGGTTTCAGCACCTAGGGATCCCCGTTTCGACCTCGCGTATACTATACGCGGCCGCTACGTCACCGGGGAAGAGGGCGCGACGAGGGCCGAGACTGACACTGGTCCTGGAGAATGGAGAGGAATCGAAGCATGTGGAAAGCAAAGCCTAACACATCATTATGCGGGTATGGATTTAGTGGCATCGTGAAGGAGCAGTCCGCAACCATGTTGCAGCGGCCTGAGACTCACATACGCCGTTCTGACTCGCCCTCGACCGAAAGCTAGTGTCAAAAATTTACTCGGCCCATTAAGGAAGAGGCCAGAAAACAGTTCGTGGAGCCATATAGCCACGGCACGCGTCCGAATGTATCTTGGTACTGACAAGGATCGGAAGCAGCGCGCAGAATGAGGACCAAACATTTATAAGGCCCGCTAACACGAGACTTTCGGCACAACCTATGGCATAGGAGTTTCTTCCAGGGAGCGGTATGGAAATTCTCAGACGCCAACTGATTTTCTTCTTATATCTTCTGCTAGGTGGGCAAAGTCTACGGAACCATGCCATGTCCCGGCTCTTCGTATCCGCGGACGATCCTGACGACCCAGCCGCTAATTCGACTCCGCCAATGGATTCGGTGTAGCTCCGAGCCCACCCCCTTGTCGGGTGCGGGCCGGAGATGGATCTCGCTCGCATCGTTGTCCATCAGCAAACAAGGGGACCAAAGATGCCACGTGTCGCTTAGCCGAAACCTTATAATGTGCCTGTCCTCTGCCGTCGCTGATGAAGATGTACATATCTATGGTTTACTCCGTACGTAGTTGGACACTCAACCCCTCACCGACACTACCGTATAGATTACTAAGAAGGGGAAAGGGCGGGGGGACATCTTCCGCACCATTGGGCAAGGTGGTAGCATGATTTCGTGCCAGCCCGGCGGCTTCGAAAAACTTATGCTCCTGTTTCGACGACTTCTCCCGGAAAATCTTACTCCATCCAATAAGACAAGCCATTGCTGCTTTGCAGCAAAACCTGGCATGCAAAGTTGCAAAAGGGTAGCCAGGCGTAATAGGCCACCGAAAGACAAATAAACAAACAAACAAGCGAGCAAACAGGTTTTTCCGAGTCGCCGCCATGATGGGGGAGACCAAATATGGCTGGTAGGCTTTAAGGACGCATGGCTTGTGAAATCGCTCCCTTTCTTACCAAAGTCTTGTCAAGTTGGACAGGACCCAAGACAGGACTCGGAAGTGTTTGGCTCTGCTCTACGGCAGTGGACTAACCGTCGTGACCGAACCGGCACACTGCTCGTCTATCCCCACTGGGTTCGGGCCCTTACTAATGACGCTCGCTGAGGCGGTTCCATCGCGCGCGTGCGATCTTCAAGATTAATGTTCAAACCCTACTTGTCCTGGTGGGCTTGGCCTTCAAACGTTGACAAGGGCTGAAGGCTTGTGTAGTTAGATAAGAACCGGCCCGAGCTTCGTACTAATTCGCGAACACCTCACGAGTTGTTGTATTTAGCCAGGCCGCAAGGGCATCAGGCGGGGGGGGGCAAACAGATGCTGCCGAAGGATGCGCGGCCAAGTAAATGGAATCATCTGCATCTTACATGCTAGGGCTGAACACACGGGGGGGAACAACACACGGGGCGTGTCGGTCAAGATGCACTCCCCTCCATGTCGAGCCGCGTGGTTGTCCGAATTCCTGGGCACGAAGATCCACATCGATGGCGGGATTGGCGTTGTGGCAGGTATCGGAATGGATTTGGCAGATGCGCATCATGGGAGAGATGCGAAAACATCGCCACGACTATGGGAATCAGCAGCATTGCGCACGAGTGTCACGATCGGGAATTTGTCAAAAAGCGACCTTTCGGCCTCCCCCGATGGCCTGTGGCAAGCGGCCGAGATGGCTGATCAGAGGGGAGATGCGACGAAGACGCGTCGAGACCCTGCGCCAAGGGGGGTCCTCGTGCGCCTCCGATTCCCACGAGCGATGCGGCTCGCAGAGATCGAGAGGCTAAGTTGAGTTCGGAGGGACCCGAGGGGGGCGGCTGATTGGCCAGAAACATCTCTGCCTGCCAAAGACATGGCCGGACTCCGGTGCCCGGCCCTGGGGCGAAATTTCCCCACACGGCGGCGGGCCTTTTAGTCTCTTTTTGTTTTCTTCGGTATTGCCCGACCTACCTAGGCGGCCCCATTAAAGCCGACCGCCGCCTCTCCATTCCCGGGAACAAGCAAAGGCAGACAGACCGCCAGACAGTTTGTAGGTTGCCACTTGCTGGAAGGACCAGCGACGATTGGCAACGAGCCCAGGGGATGCCCAATGCCAAGGATAGACCTGCCGCGATTTCCGTCAGAAGGGGAAGCTGTAGAAGTGTATGGAAGTATTTACAGTACCTAGTCGTGCTTCGCTAGACCCTCAAGAGAGCGGGACGGCGGCGGTGCCTGAATGAGATGTGCGTGCGTGGACGGGACCGGGAACCGATAATGATCTTCGCATGCTCAGCATTGGTCACGCATGTAGGTAGTTTAGGCAAGCCAACGGCGGGGCGGCAACGAATGGATGGAAGGCTATGACATAGGGTCAGCAGGATGCTCTTCCGCTCTGCTACCTGGACGGTCAGGCGGTGACGTAGTCACTGCAGGGTCGGCCTGCCGATCGGCTTTACAATCATGGACGAGAGGGGCTTGGTGCCGACGAATGGTATGTGGCTTGTGGAGACGGGATGAGGTCCGAAGCCTCTGATTGGACGTCGGTCCAACCTCAGAACCCGGCTTGACAGGAAATGGAGGTTTAAGGGTTTTTAGGGGTCCGAAAGGGGGGGGGGGGGGGGGGGGTGTGCCTGAGAAAATCCAAGTGATAATCATGGATTTGGCAGCTGGTGCATCCATACAGGGTACATGAACCACTTGGAATTATCCGGGTTGCCAAGTTGAAAGTTGCGGCGATGAGCCCGATGCCGATGGCCTAGTCGCGAGCTGACCGGAGCCTTTCCCACACAGGTTTTTTCATTTATTTAAAAAAAAAAAATGGCGTCTTTTATAACTAGCGTACTGCCCTGTTGGCCGAATCGGCGATGAGAGGGTTGGCATATAATGAAAATGGGGCGATGGATGTGAGTCGATATTGATTTGGGGTGATTAACAGGGAGACGACCGGCCAAATCGGTAGGTTTGTCGTGAACGGTTGATGGACGTGACTTCGATGACACAGCAAATTCAAGATCGCGGCTTACGGAATGCGGATCCAGTCTAGCATGACTGGCTGTTCCGCGGCCTGTGCGGCGCTCAATGATTGGCTGCACGGGATGGTCCCCGGCCTCCGGAGACTCTCGGTCGACGAATCGATTTTGAGGGAATGCAACACTCTTCGGACGACTGCGCCGTGTGCAGGCAGATTCTACAGTGAATCCCGAGTCTCCCCTCCACTTTACTTTTATGCTACTACCTACCTATGTAGGCGCAGTCTACAGTTCGACGGGTAGAAGCTGGAGGCGCTGCTTTGCGAACTCTAAGCGCCACGGTCAGTTCGTTCGAACCCGAAGACTAAGTGTTTCGACACTGATACTTTTCTGATGCTAGGTCAAGATCGAGTGGTTCGATACCGATGGCCACTGAACCGGACGCAACATGGCACACACAACACAGCCTTTATCCTTTATGGGCGGCAGGTTTTTTGCCAAACAACAGGGAAGAAGAAGAAGCCGACGCGGCAGCTTTTTGGGGGGTGGGAGCAATTGGGGGGCACGTGAGACGCAAGCTGTTGCCAGCGAGTTCGAACTGAGGTACACTGCTGATACGCATCCAAGGCGGTCCCTCCCAAGGTCGAACGGGTATTCGTTATTCGTGGGTACATAATGATAGTCTTAATTAACACACCGTCGGGCCAGCGAGGCCAAAACCCGGCATTTGCGGAAAGGTTTGGAGTGGGTTTATGTAGGTATTGCTGGGGCATCGGCATCGGTATGGGATCCCGCTGACATGTACTCGGTACGTAGTATGTCACTCTGTCTCAGTAATCTCGTCTCGGTGAAGAAGATGACTGAGCTGGCCGCTCGACGACCAGCTCGCGTTCATGCGCGTCCAAACAGCAAGCAAAGCAAAGCAAAGTAAAGCAGCAAACAGGAGACGTTTGTATGGTAAGGCTGGTAACGTACAGACACTTGTTTTTCCAGCGCTTGTGGCTTTTCCTCGTTGACTTTCTCATATTTCTCAGACGGGCTAAGGTAAATATGTACGGATAGTGTAGTGCATGCAGTGTGCATCCATCTACCCAGAGATGTTTTTCCATAATCGTACCGGTGGATCTGGGGTTTGCCACCCTCATCGGGGCGGACATAGCATACACGTGACTTGATTGCTAAATACACGATGTATGTACAAATACACGCATACAATATCCGTACATATATGGTATGTATTAGGTATTTAGGTAGTTTAAGGTGCTGTGGCGTGAGCAGTTGCATTGCCGGGTGTGGTTGTTTTTGATGAAGAAAAAAACCGGACCACACAAGGGGAGGCTAGTTATTGGCTGGCTGGCAGGGGATGAGGTCAGACCGTCGGTGATTGAGAGGAATGGTCCGAATGGAAGGCTTCAAAGGCCTAGGCGCGGCCATTCCTCGCTCGATCCCGTCCCTGCCCTGCCTGCCCTCTGCCCTGCCGGTGCTGTAATACTATGCTGGCCCTATGTACTGGAGGGCAGGAAGGTAGGTAGGTGACGGATACGGTATACCTAGGTAGGTACGTAGAGGTCAGAGCGACCAGCCACACCCGGCATTTCTTAAAGACACGCCCTTTTCCATCTTTGTCCACACTACCGAAGTATTCGTGCACCACAACTGGGCAGGTAGGTACGTACGGAAGTACGACAATCTAGTTCACCTGCCTACCTACCTAGTTTCCAGACCTACCTACCTTGGGCAGAGAGACATTGACAGCAGCCGGGCTTAAGGCCACGCCCATTCGGCGAGGCGGTCCCACTAGCCCTCTTCGATCAACTTCGATTGCCAGAACCCTGCCAGGACATGGGGATCAGACCAAGCAGCTTTCGAGCTGATGTGGGGCCGCACCTGCGCGTGGGGAACTGGCTGGGCCTCACGAAACGTTTCGCAACCCTTGGGTTGGATCGAGGTCGAAGTTCCTCTGTCTGTACGGAGTACATCGTACCTACACGACGAAAGTGAGGAGGCCCTGCCTGACCTGAGCGAGCCTCAGCCGTGTCGTGTTGCCATGGTGGTTTGCCTGCCTGCCTGCCTCCCTCCCTCCCTCCTTCCATACATCCATCCTTCCTTCCTTCCTTCCACCCCCCCCCTGGGCCAAAGGGTTGTTGTTGTGCTCTGGTCTGGACGGATTCAAAGCTTTTGCGGCTTTCCACTGAGCTGCTGTGCTGTGCAACTCTTGCTTCTTGCCCCAACACAGATTGGCCCTGTCGTCTTCGATTTTGTTCGAGCCCCGGATGAGGGGGCGACCGTGGATCCGTTCTCATCTAGGTAATCTCATACCGCCGGCCACATCTACAGTACTTCCCTCCTTCCCACAAGCAGTCTTTCTTCTCTTTTTCGCCTCTTGCAAGCCAGTATTCCCAGGGCAGCATCGACAAAAACGTCAAAAGTCGCATTGACCTTCATCCATCCCCCTCCCCTGCCGCCCTCTGCTCTTTCCGACCGGCACATCGACTTCTGCCCGCCCGCCGCCGCAAACCCACCCAAACTCACTCAGTCGTCGACCTTCGCACGCACGATAGCAACGTCTCTCGTTCGCCTCGCTCCTTTCCCGAAGGCCCTCTTCAGCATCGAGCTCGTTACCCAACTCATCTGGCCATTAGTCGCCGGCTTTATCGGTTTGCCATAAACTGACTGACCTGGCTGGCTGCACAATCAGCCGTCTTGTTTTTTGCTGATCTCCGCTCACATTTGGACTGCGGAGACCATTTTCTTCGCTGTGAGCCCCACCCACCGCTTAACCCACCCAACTCCTTCAAAACAATCGACCCTTTCTACCTTGCGGCGAAATAACCGAACTTGGATTCTCCTGTCGTTGCGAACTGAACTGTCCAGGAGCCCTTGTGGCGGCTGCAACAGTTCATTTGCGCTGCCCGGCCCCTCCCGTCAACGTACAGGCCTTGTATTTGGACCTATCCGGCTGCTGTACATCCACCGAGTCTTGCGGTTCCACCTCTCAAGGACCTTATATCGCATCAACGGCGAGTTCATCAACAGTTGGAATTCCTCCATTAGGAATTGACTGAGGCGCATCTTTCTACTACTACTGTAGGTGGTACCGCTGCACAGTACCCGTTCCTTAACGCGCCTTTCGTCATTTGGGCCTCCCAGCGTTCGATCGATCGATCGATGCTGCAGCCAATCACACTTCACGCTCACCTCGACATATACACCCTTCCATCTCGACACTCAACAGCCGCACTTTTACATTGCTATCAACGCTGGTTGCTGACTACCTTTCAACTTACTAGCAATCCGCACTCGACCTGACCACAAGACATCAAATCGACCTCTCACCGATCGCGACAACCACCAGCACAACGGCGACCACTACGCAGCCCGACAGTCCGGCAACCCCGTCCCGTTCCCGTCGCCCTCCACATAACGAATTCAGCTCCGAATTCGATTATCTTGGCGTAGCCCGACAGCATCTTCATGCCGCCATCATGTCCGACGCCCAGCATCCATCCAATGGTACGCAGCCGCCGACGTCGCCGAAAGGCCACCCGTTACCGCGCCGGTCATCTCCAGAGAACTCTATAACCCTTCGCAACCACCGATTGGCCCACGAGGCGAGCGCGAAAGCATCATCGATGCGTGCTGCTGCTGCTGCTGCTGCGGTAACCAGCTCAGGATCATCATCACACCGCCACTCATCTGGTGAGAGCCATAATACCGGACCCAGTGACCCCAAGCAATGGTTCGAGCAAAGCAATGAGAACCCTAATGCCTTGTACTCAAATACGATCGATGGTAAGGCGGCGAGTGCCTACGTTTTATGACAGGCGCTGACTCTATCTCTAGTCGACCCCCCATTTTTCCAAAAAGAGAGCGATTCGTCTCTTGAAGACAACCCGCCACCCACCAGCTACCCCACGCATCTGAGACCCCTCATGGCTGGCACTCTCAAGCCGAGTGCCACGCACAGCAGCAGCGCCGATGATTATCGGAGTGTAATCGACGACTTGACTGTGGAGATCAAGAGGCTCAAGGATGAGCTGAAGCGATATAAGCAGAAGGGGCCTGAAATGATGAAGCAAGACAGACTTTTTGAGATCAAGGTTCACGGGCTTCCGAAACGCAAGAAGAGAGAATTGGAAAGCACCCTTCGCGACTTCGCGTCCGGCCTGGAAAGTAGCACCCCAAGTGCCGAGGCGTCTTCGGCCCGCAACAAAGGCAGTCACAAGGCCCGGCTGGAGTCTGGGTCAGGATCGGCCTCAAAGCATGCATCATCGACGTCGGGGTCTCATTCGCGACCCGTCGATTCCGCATATGCATCGATGTCCACCGGTGCGAACTCGTCCGGGACTTCGCTAGCACGGCCGTCTATCAGTTCAAGGGCCAAGTCGTCGGAGCAAAAGGTGGAAAACTACCTCAAAGACATACCCGAAGGGCTCTATCCACGCCATATGGTCATGACCGACAAGGACAAGAAAAAGCTAATTGTTCGTCGGCTGGAACAAATCTTCACGGGCAAGATCAGTGGCCGGAGTGTGAACCGGCACCAGCCAAAATCTTCCGGCAACATCGCCTCATATGCTCCCATCATGGTAGAGCCAGCGACTGGGAACACCACGACGACCCACGGACCATCCAGCGTTCCTATGGGCTTTACTGAGCCTTCTCGAGAGGCACGCATCCTGGGTTTGGATGAGGGGAAGAATCCAGCGAAAGATAACGGATCTACCTCCAATTCAAATGGCGATCAACTCGACTCCGGCGGCAATTCCGCAGTTGCTGGCACATCACCGCCGGACCCACAACTTCCGGAGCAGCGGCCCACTCGGCCGCTGGACCTCGATCCGGATCGGAAGCAGAATCCGACCGCGAATATGGACTACATCCGTCATCTTGGCCTGGCTCCACCCCATTTGACCGGACTGGCTACACATGAGGACGTGTCCCCTGACGCGGACGGCTGGGTTTACCTAAACCTTCTCTGCAACATGGCCCAGTTGCACATGCTTAATGTCGCACCCGCCTACATTCGCAGCGCTGTCTCTGAAAAGAGCACCAAGTTCCAGCTTTCATCCGATGGTCGAAAGATTCGATGGCGTGGAGGTACCGATGGGACCAAATTCAGCAGCGACAGCTCTGGGGAAACCTCCCATACGAGTCGTTCGGAGGAGTCGGATGCGGCAAATGACGAACACACGAAGAAACGCAAACGCCGCCAAGCATCCAAAAGCGGGGTGTACCCGTCCTCCGCGGGCCCGAATTCATCGGATCAGTCGAAATTTGACCCGCAATTGTCATCTGTCGACAGTTTCCACTACAAGCCGCTATTCGTCCACCAGTCTTCATCAGCTGAGCAAACATCACTCGACGATTCGAACTCTTCAGGTGGCGGCGAAGACAGCAACAATGGGGTGTCGCGATGGGGAAACAGTGGTTCAGGGTCGGCCCGCCGAAAGAGGCGTCGCTTAGATGGCGCCATTATCTATTACAGTGGCGCACCCTTCTGTATGGACTTGTCTGGCGACCCTGGGGACTTGTCTCCTTCGTCCTACTTGACCTCTACTGGGCAGGAACAGCAGTCACCGACCTCGGAAAGAGCAAGGCCTGGACCGCAGCGCACGCAATCGGGGTCAGCGCTTCCCTACCGCCCCTTGGCTGATGGCACAAAGGCGTCTAGTGTGGCCATTGCGACAGAAATGGGATCTGACGATAGCGATATGGACATTGAAGCCGACTTTCCATGGTCAGACAGGCCTCAAGATCCTGTCCCCAACAGATTGGACGCATGCGGCCTTGGCGGAGTTATCCCAGACGACCACTTCCGGATCATTGCTACCACAAGAAGACCAAAAATAAACCCTTCCAACCCCTACGGGCTTGCACACAACGACGTTGCAAAGCTCGTCGACAGAATCATGTCTCCGCTGAGGTCCTCGTCCCAAGTTGGGCTGTTCAAGCCCAAGTCAAGGAGTCACCTCCCTGTTACCATTGAGTACACTTCTGGATCAGTCGAAAAGCTGAGCCCTACACCTCTACCCCCTCCGGGTATGTACTTCTCTTACGACAGTGATTCTTCTGAGACTTCGGCCGAAGACGTTTCGGAGCCAGAAGACGAGCCGATGGCGTTGGCTGGGAGCTTCGGAATCCAGGGCCACCCTCTTACTTTTGAGAACCAATACCCCGATGATGTGGATATGTCGAGTGGGGACGAGGAAGATATCGAGCCGGACGATGGAGATGAGCCGGTAGTTGAACAGGATGGTGACAGCAGCGAGGGGTTCGAAGTTCCCGACCTACCTCATGCTGCTTACCGCGCTAGCAGTAGCAGTGCTGTTGCAGCTGCTGGGACAGCTAGAAGCCGGAGCAAGAGTTGTAGTGCCGAGCTGCCTGTCGCAACGGGCAGCTCGGTCGCTACCGCCGGTGGAGCCGAAAGTGGCTACAGTAGTGGCCGTGAGGAGAGCGGTTGAATTTGAAATGGAGCCGCGAGAAGAGGGGAGGCCAGGGACGACGATGGCTGGATTTGGAAACTGTATCGGTCGATACGACATGGATGTGCATTGCGAGGCGCTTGACTTTTGTTCATCATCAGGGATGAATTTGCATAAGAGATATCCCACGGTCGAACACCGCATCATATTATTGTTTTTGTTTTGGCTCAGCTCTAGTGCATCAGCACTGACGGAAACTGGTGGCTACTTTACAGCGGGAGTTGGAGTTTTATGGAAAAGTAATGAGAAAACAAATCACAAAGGTTTCAAGGGCCCAAATGTCGCAGATTTGTATACTACAAGGCATGGTTGTGGATGGCGATCCAGTCCCCCCCCCCCATATTCTTTTATCTTTTTTGCAACAATTAACAATGATACCCGTTTCCGCAATGCATTAGTTTATCCGAGTGTGTTTGCAGTGACTTGCTTGACTTTCCCCTACAACCAACAGAAGGGACCCGGCAATCATACCTTTCTGTTCAACGCCCGACGTTATGGACATGCATGGCGCGCTCAAGTCTCCTGTGCTTGTTGCTGACTTGGTATGGGCGGCAATAGTGTCATCGACAAGCCGTAACTTGATCATACCTGTGTCAATAAAGAAGTCTTCAGCATCATCGTGTTTGACGCGGATGGTTCCTTTGTCTGAGGGGCCAGGTATCCACCCGTGGCTTTCTTCGTGGTGACCGTGGGTGAGGCATCTACAAGATATCAGCCCACTTGAATAAGCACGCGAGCGTACCCAAACCTGGCTGGAAATAGGTTATCGAAATCCGGCGTTCTTGTCCTACCGGCCATCATCACCACTTTTTTCGTCCTCGTCGTCTGTCGACGACGAGCAAAACGTTGCGGAGACCTGCAGCGGATCGGATACGCAGAACGAAAAAAGAAAAAAAAAGAAAAAAAAGAAATCCACAGGGGGGGGGCCCAGAGTCTACGCGCAGAAATCTCACACAGCAGCCAGGAGCGGCGCGATGTTTGTCGGCAAAGTGAGTAAATAAAACGAATGAATAAATTAAACATACTCGTTTTCAACGACCAGCACTATTGTTTAGGGGGGGTACCTGACCGAGGGGGGCCGTCCTAGCAAGGGTCGGCGACCAAAGATGCTGTTTTGGATCGACGTCGCCGCACGAAGCACACCCTCCCTCCCCCCGGTGGTGGAGCAGTAGGACACGGATTCCTGCTAGGACACGGCGGGGATTCTTCCTTCGTGGTGGACATGGGATTCTTCTTGGCCATGGTTGCAGTCTATCATAGGCAATGTGATACTGCGCACTTCGGGCACCATCTAGACCCGTGATTCCTCCGGACATGCTTTGGGCTGACCCCGTTATCTTCGTCGTCTGCATTGTCACTTTAAAAGGTTGAAAACACCCACCATACTGATCGTCGCAGTGTTTATCGCCAGGGGTGTGTCATCAAAGCGTGTTCTCATACTCTATATGTTGTCTATTATCATCATAAACCCTTTGCCACACACGCCACACGCTCTCAACTTTTACTGGTAACCCGCTCCCCAAAGACACACATACATGCTCACAACTCCGCAGCCACAACTTCGTCTAGAACAAAACCCTTTAAACCCATCTATGCCTTGGTCAACAAGTTTGTGCCGGTCATCTCCTCGGGCTGGGGCAGGCCCATGGCGGCCAGGACCGTGGGAGCGACGTCTCCCAAAACGCCGCCGTCCTTCTTCAGGCTCCAGCCCTCGGGGGCATTGGCCATGATGAAGGGCACCTTGTTCGTGGTGTGGGAGGTCTTGGGCTTGCCGTCGGGGAACTTCATCTCCTCGGCGTTGCCATGGTCGGCGGTGATGAAGAGGACGTAATTCTGCTTCTTGCAGGCCTCGTAGATCTTGCCGATGGCCTTGTCAGTGGCCTCGACACCGACGATGGCGGCCTCGTACACGCCGGTGTGACCGACCATGTCGGGGGGCGCAAAGTTGTTCATGACGAAGGGGAACTTCTGCTCGCCCAGGCGCTTGGCGACCTGGTTGGCGACACCGTCGGCCGACATCTCGGGGGCCTTGTCGTAGGTGGCGACAGTCTTGTTGGAGGGGACAAGGTCTTGGCTCTCGTCACGGGTCTCGAGGGCGAAGACCTTCTCGACACCGCCGTTGAAGAAGAAGGTGACGTGGGCGTACTTCTCCGTCTCGGCGATGTGGACCTGCTCGACGCCCTGCTTGCCGAGCCACTCGGCGAGGACGTTGCCCATGTGCTGGGGCTTGAAGGCGACCTCGAAGGGGTAGTCGACCTTGTACTGGGTCATGGTGACCAGGGTCCTGATCTTGGGGTAGTTGAAGTCGGGAAGCGGGGAGCGGTCGACGTCGCCGAGGAGCTGAGTGATCTGACGGACACGGTCGGATCGGTAGTTGAAGAAGAAGACGGTGTCGTCATCTAAGTCACTGTCAGAAACAAGCCAAGGATTCAGAAGAACGAGACGTACCCTTGATGCGGCGCTCGTCGCCGCCGACGATGATGGGGCTGAGGAACTCGTCCTTGTCCTTGTCGCCGCCGCGAGCGTAGCGCTCCCGGACAGTCTTGACGGGGTCGGAGCTCTCCTCGCCCTTGCCGTTGATCATACCGTCGAGGGCAATCTGGACTCTCTCCCATCTCTTGTCACGGTCCATGGCGTAGTAGCGGCCGACGACGGTCGCAATCTCACCGGTGCCGATCTCGCCGGCGGTCTTGATGAGCTCCTCCATGTAGTCGGCGCCCGACTTGGGGTCCACGTCACGGCCATCGCCGAAGAAGTGGATGTAGACCTTGGGGACGCCGTACTGCTTGGCAGCCTTGAGGAGGTTGTAGAGGTGCACCTGCTTGGCGTGCTGGGAGGTGGGGTGTCAGTTTCTGGCATCGTTGGGGTGGCTTTCGCCCCGGGGTTGCGCAAGACTCACCACGCCGCCGTGGGAGACGAGACCGCAGAGATGCAGTCTGCCGTTGCCGTCCCTAGCGCCCTCAAAGGCCCTCTTAATCACGTCATTCTCGGCGAATTTGCCCTCCTTGATTGTCTGGTCGATGCGGACGACGTCTTGCCAGACAACGCGGCCGGCGCCAATGTTCAAGTGGCCGACCTCAGAGTTGCCCATCAGGCCCTCGGGCAGACCGACGGCAAGGGACGAGGCCTCGAGCTCGCAGTATCCGGTCTTGCTCTGGGCGAAGCCGTCCATGACGGGCGTCTTCGCGTTGGTGATGGCGTCGCCATCCTTGGGGGAGTCGGCTCCGGGAACGCCCCAGCCATCAATCACGACTGTAGGAGCGCAAGATCCACAAGATTAGCCAGCCGACCTGGAGATAGAGGATGATGTAGGCAAGGGTAAGGATGTAGTCTGGTTTGGATTTGGGGTTCTTTTGCTGAGGTAGAGGAGCTGCGGCTCCTCCGGGCGCTTCCTGGCCTTGCTGGCTGGCCTCGGCACTGACACTGCCAACGCCAACACCACCACCGCGGGGCTTCGACGAGGGGTACGGAGGGTCTGGAGGGAGATCTTTGGACGTACTCAGGCAGGCCTTGTGGTCGGTCTGGGCCATTGTGGAATAGGTATGTCTGGTGCTATTTCTTTACAGGAATGTAGGTAGGGAAATGGGAAGAAGAAGAAGAAGAGGACAGGTCTAGTCTAGGACATGCGTGATTTTCCGAGTTTTTAGAGGCGGGTGGTGAAGGTCTCTGCCGGTTGAGGAGATTTGAGTTGAATCAGCCAATGTACTTGCTGTACTGTATGTACCTGGGCTCCCTGCTTGGATTGTTTTATCGGGTGTCAGTTTATGGTGGGGGTTGATAGGTTATGTCATAATTGCCGATAATAGAACTGTATGGTAGCTAGCCGAAATGGCACTGTGTAGATGGGCCAAACGTGGCGGTATCCACAGTGTCGAAGAATCACCAAACGGTGTGGGCTCCTCGAGATGCCCCTCTGTTGACTTTCAACAATTTTTAGCTGCCAATCGCTGTCGCGCTAAAACGCCCGTGAAGCTTTCGAACACGCAAAATGTCTCGGCAGAGCTTCCCCCCCGCTTCTAGCCGTTTGACAACCGTAACTACCTACCAACCTCATACTACCACACACTACCACACACTGAACCTCGCGCCAATTGACTTTGACGCTTCGTCCGCTCAACCAACGACAGCAACGAGCTCTGCGCACGTACTGTGAGGCTGAACAACGACTTGAACATCTTTGCAAAGCTGCCGTTGGTTGATAAATTATTGGCACCTCGAGTCCGCGTCCAACGCGCGCACGCCTACTCAGACAGCCTCCGTCGAGAAGGAAGCCTCTGCAAACGCCAACCTCCTCGCTCCGTCCGCGCCTCTCATCGAGAAGAACCACGACGAAGCCAAGCTTTCCTCCCTCGATCTATTTTCATCTTGAAACACCCACGGCTCTGCCCCCCATCCCTCCCCCCTCAACAAAATGCCACCTCACCCCCTGGAGCTCCCTTCCACCCTCTCCCCCGACGCCCTCGACACCCTCACCGAGCTGACGGGCATCCTCACTCGCTTGCGCACCGCGATCCAGAACTCGGGCTCCGTCGGCGGCATCACCGGCGCCACGCCCGCCGGCACCGGCCCCGGCGCGACCCCGAACCCCCTGGGCGCCAGCCCCAACGCTCCGCTGTCCCTCAAGGACGTGCCCGCCCAGACCGACGCGCTGAAGCACAAGCTCCAGCGCGCCCGCACGCAGATGCGCCAGCTCCCGGATATGGACCGCTCCGTCGACGAGCAGGAGGAAGAGATCAGGCAGCTCGAGGAACGCATCAAGATGCAGCGCGAGGTGCTGGACCGGTTAAGGGATGCGGGCGTCAAGTTCGGTCACGAGGAGGGCGGAACGGGCGACAAGATGGAGACGGAGTGATGCTGTCTTCACGAAACTGTGATGAGGGGATGACGTGTTATTTTGCCGGATTACTCTTATGATACCCAGAATGCGACTGCAATGATGTTTCAATTCAAAAGAAGAGAGACGCCGTGCCGCCCCCCCCCCCCGTTTCTGCGCCTGATCATACACGAATTCATAAGAGCCGCCTCCCCAACTCCGTACCAGACAAAACCTTGACTGAAGGAGACCGTCGATGACGGCACCAGGCCCGTGACTGGACTAACTCATTGCTTCGAGACACCCACAGCCCCGAGGATGTCGTGCAGATCCTTCCCGCGCTCGCCTGGTACAACCTTTGTCCAGATGTCGTCGGCCAGCCTCTGCTCCTCGGGCAGGATACTCCAGTTCGGGCTGGGCTCCGACTTGAGCCACTTGAAATCATCGACCTGATCCCACTGGTTCTTGGCAGGGTCTTCGGGGTAATTCTGCACAAATGATGAGCGCCCGGCGTGTGGTGGGCGGTTCTTGGCACAGTGGGTGGTGGTACTTACAAAGCTGGCCGGCAGCGGTGCGAAGCGCATGTTGGAGCAGTCCTCGATGATGGGATGGCTCGAGCAGTACAGGTAGATATCGACGTTCCTGCACTCGTGGATACGCACCTGCCGCGCCGACACGACGATGATGCTGTTCGAAACGCCGGTAATGTGGGCCGGCCCGGCGACGTTGCCGGCGACGATCAGGCTCTTGTCGATGTTCTTGAGCGCCAGGTTCGCGAACGAGGTGGTGCCGGACAGCGCCAGGGACATGTCGACGACGCACCCTTTCAGGTCCGTCAGCCGCCCGGACGACGTCGCCCGCGCCGCTGAGGACGGGAGGATGATGTGCAGGCCCTCCTGGCCGAAGATGGCAATGTCATTGGCGGTGGAGAAGCTGGGCTTGCGCACTTTGGTGGAGCTTGGCCGCGCCATCTCTTCGTTGTAGTTCTTGGGGAAGGACGGCAGCTCGCCGAGGCCGTCGCCCTCGGCCTGCACGCCCGCGGCGGCGGCGGCGGCGGCAGTGGCCATGACGGGCCCGCCGCGAGAGGCGGGCAGAGGGTCCGCGAGAGAACTTCCCACGAGTAGACGCGGGTCGTTCTTGAGGGCACTGGTGGCCGTGTTCGCGGTGCGCGGCTTGAATTGGAAGCGTGAGCGGGGTGCAAGCCTTGTTGTGGTCTCATTCAGCTTGTCTGTGAGAGCCTTGACGGCCTGGCGGGTGTTGTCAGAATACGAGTGAGTAGTTCTCCTGAGGGGTGGAAAAGCCCACTCACCTGAGCGTAGTTGCGCTGGTCGTAGGACGGAACAAAGTCGGAGGCATCGGCGACCTCGTTAGAGAGGTTCGAGATGCCGGCGAGAACGTGATCAATGGCATCTTGCCTCTCACCACCGACCTGGGCTATGGAGCCGATGCCGTCAATCTGCTCCTGGAGGACTAGTGCGGGGCTGATCAGCATGCGTACCACCACCATCATCGTCATCATCATCAGACGACTCAGTCGGGCGCTGGGTGTTCGAACATACTGACAACCTCGTCTTGGAAGTGGCGGTAAAACTTCTCTTTGGGGTCCTGCATCTTGGTTACCGGGAATTGTCCTCCACCTGCGGCGTGATGCTGAAGTACTTCGGGCGCCATTGTCGGTTGTCGGATGTGTATATAAGACTATGGTTTATATCTCTGATTTTACGAGGTACGTGATAGGACGTCCAATCAGGAAGTACGGGCTTGGGGGTTGGAAGACAAAAGAGCCTACCTAGGTAGGTAGCGCAGGTAGACAATTTAGAGACTCAACGATGCAAGAGTGAGTGAGTGAGTGAGTGCAAGACGTTGAATGGAGGAAAGTGGCGTGTTCCTTCTGACGGGCGCGGCGAAGTGAACGGTCTTTAAGAGAAGGGGATGGTTGCAGACGGACACCACGCGACCTTTCTCTTCCGATTGCTACCTACCTACTCATGACAGTCTGATCAGTTGCAGGCCTGGCTCTGTGACGTCGCTAAGTAGATAGTGGTGGGGAGGGGTTTAAGGAGGATGGATACATGGGAGATCCGGGGAGCACACGGTCGTCCGAGAGAGGCTTACTTTGTAGCGCGAAACGAGCTACCGAGTCGGACGAGAGTCGGACGATGAGGGGTGCTTAGTTAGTTGGCCAAGGTTGCTTTGCTTACCTAGGGATGTAGGTGATGCAGCTATTCCCCAAAGCGACGACGACGACGAGGAGAAAAGGGCTGTCAGTCGGTGTACGGAGTAATTAGCGGTTCGAACCGGTCGTTGGTGCCATACATACCTAGGTATGTATGTATGTACCTAGGTACCCAGGAAGTAATTAGGTAGGTGCAGGTACATCTTACTTATTTTCTTTAGCGCCAGTGGGCTGTGGTGTGGAGACGTTATTCCAAGCTGGGGCTTCAGCTGCCAACTTCCACGCTTCTTCTCTCTTTCCCTTTTTTATTTTGTTCTCTCTACCTACCTAAGTATCTTACCTGATCTCGAGCGCGATGGTCCCGTCGCCCAAGGGTCCTGTCCTGTCCTAGGTACCTAGGTAGGGAGGTACACCAACCACTTTGGTGTGCGGATACAGTACTTGTGTGTAGGTACCTTCCTACGTTACATGCACCGTCACCCGGGGACAGCGGCATCAACTTCATCAAACCAAATCCACCAGAATCAAATCCGAAGAGGGGTCGTGGTCTGCCTTGCTTGGACGGCAGACGACCGATGGATAGACGACTTCCCCGCACCGGCCGCCATCCAGACCCTACCCTGGATCGGCGAACCGAGATGCGGCAATCAATCCGAGAAACAATCCCGTGCCAAGGTCTGACGTCGTCTGCATGGAGCCCGGACGACATACACTACCCACGTATGTACCTACATACGATTAGTAAAGCCGACCCGTGAGAAGTCTCGGGATGAAGTAATGCATGGAAACGCTCGCTCGCTGCCTTGTGGGGACCGACCGCACACGGTTGACAAACAAGGATGCATTGCAATCCGGCAAGGGACGTATCGCCTCATCCTGCAACCTTGCAGCCGTGGTCGTGTAGCACTGGTAGGTAGTAGTGAGTGAGTCGATGACTGCTGAGCTGTCTAGGTACTAGGGTTTGCCAGAGATTACCTAGGCAGTCTACTATGTATGATGGGTAAGTATAAACTCCCTAACAGGTAGTTTTGGGGTAGGCCCACTTATGTCGAGACGCTCACTGGCCTGATTTGTGGTGAAGGTGCACAAGAATTTCGAAGTACCTGTTGCTGACATAATGAAGGAGGCACGGCCACAGCTACCTGACTAGGGGGTTAAACTTCGGCCTGGCACCTCAGTAGACTTCCCTCCCGCTCACTATTACCTACTAGCTATGCAGGTAAGTAGGTGCCCAAGAACCTAATCACAGTAGTCAACGTCCGTCCTCTAGAGTTTTGGGGCGCCGTTGCAACTTGGGACGAGACCGCAGCATGTGGAGGGCTCAATATCAACGTCCGCGGATGAGGCACAGAATAGCGTTGGAGATCACGAGCCATCACGCCGAGCCATCAACGACAACCATGGAGCGGGGAGAGAAACGAGCAAGCGTTGAAATCAAGTCTTTGTTGCACATTCAATGGGGTATCAAGCATCGTACCAGACCAAGGGCAGTCGAAAATCAGCCCGCGAGAGAAACGGTCAAGACGGCAGCCATCATCAGGCGGCCAGCCTCCAGATATCCACACGACCAAAGCAAGGCCGGGCCTCTCAAAATCCATGCCCGCTCGCGATTCCCGCCTGCCTCTCAAAATCCTCCCTCACTACAACTTGTCTCGTTCGCATATCTTCCTTCATCAGCTCGAGTTTTCTCGCCAGCTTGTCGTTTTGGTGAACCAACTCGTCAATCAATGCCGCAGTGCGGGCATGCTGCGCCCGCCACTCCTCTTCCCGCCGCCACGTCTCCTCTCCCAGACGCCGCTCCTCCTCTTCGCGGAGCAGAAGCTGCTCCTTTTGGCTTCCATGGTACCGTTCCCGTACCTGCCGCATGTGCCCTTTCACTTCTGCCATGCGGCGGCGTCGCTCGCGCCCTGCGCGTTGCCGATCGCGAATGTGTTTCCAGCGGCCCGGCACGAGATTGTTCTCGATGTTTTTAAGCCACTGTTTTTCAACCCACTGTTTTTCGACGACGTAGTGCTCGGCTGGGTGGAGGCACATTCTCCCCTCGGGGATGTCGTCGCCGGCGACGGTGTCGCCCTCGGGAGTTGTCAGGATGAGGCCGGGGACAACTAAGCGGGGTTGTTCGTCCAGGACGTCCCCCAAGTCGTCGTACTCCGCCTCCGCGTTCTTGTCAACGTCGCCACCCCAGTTAACCATGTCATAGTCGTCGTCGAGGTTTGCGAGGCGGGCCTCTTGTTCCTTGCGGCCGTGCGCGAGTGACACCCGAGCCTGGAAGGTTGGCTGGAACCGGATGACGGGCTCGTCATGGGCGTAACTTGATATTTGGTGGCGATAGAGCTTACCCGCAGCGTGGAATAGCATATGAGTGGTCCAGTAGGACGCGCTCTTCGCGGCGCACGCCGCGAAAGCAACTGACGTCGAGGGGCCCTGGCTGTCCATGGTGTGCTGCTGGCAGGTGGTGGTGGACACGAGAAAACAGACTCTGAGGTTTCTTGTGAGTATAAGAAGAGGAAAGGTTTTGGTGTATGTGAGGGTAGTGATGCAGGTTTGCTGGAGGTGTGTGTGTGTACAGGTTGAGAAAAGGAGTGCAAGGGACGACGAGGAGCGGTGTTTTTGGATGACTCTTACAGTGACCGGAGATAGCCAAGCATGACTCCAACGTGGAAAGAGGTTCGGAGATGAGTCCATGGCAATCCATGGATCACAATACTGATCTGAGTTAGGAGTCGGTATATCCATGGTTCGGATAGAAATCGGTAACTTTGCGAACTCGTACTAACCGGTGGGAATAGGAAAACTAGCAACGCCATCATGACGTACGATATGTGCCCTTTTGAGACCAGGAGTTTTCTCTCTCTCTCTCTAAGCGACGTGGTATCATTCCCAATGTTTGGTCGAGGTTGGAGTTTCCACCTGTCAAATAGGACACGCAGAAGAGGCTTATGTATTAGAACCTGATTCGTATAGTTTGGTCTCGAAACGGGTTCCACGATACGTTCTGGAGTGTAACTTTAACAAAAGTTTTCAACCTTGTGGTCTTCCAACCCGGCATGCTCCTGTCAAAAGCCACGAAACGGCCGGTTAAGGGGAGCGTTGTGACTCAACACCTACAGGCTTTGCATTGCCAGCCCCTTTCGCACATCCTTCACCAAATAGGAACCCCATCATCGTCATTGCCCGCACCAAGAAGAGAAATATCAACTGGCTGGCCAGTGCGTATCCAGGTGTCGACCGCATATCTACGAATAGGAGGCTCTAGGCCCGAGGTGACTGGAAACCCCAATGGGAAAGCCCGGGAAACGGCACATCCTTACGCCACACCAGATAAATGCCCTGTCGGCTCGATATCGTCGCTTGCTCCCTAGCCCGAGGTACACTGGAAGCCCTTGACACCGTCGACCGTCGTCTCCTTGCACGTGACCCCCTTCGTCGACGTAAAGGTTATGCTCGCGGTGCCGTTTCTCGAAGCCACGTAGCTGACGCTGGTAGGAACGCTTGTTAGCCAAATCAGCCCGCCTGGCAAAGAGTAATCCCCCCCCCCTCTCTCTTTCCGTCGGTCGCTGGGGGCAAGAAGTACAACCCCTTTTGACTCCCGCAGATGAAGGGAAACAAACCGTCGAGCGGTCACGGAACAAGGGGTTCTGGCTTACGAGGTATTGAAACTCTGCGGGATGTTGACGCCGATCCCGAGGCCGACGGTCATCGTGTCCTCGGTGACGGTGAACCCGCCGCCGAGGCCGAAGGCATCAGAGCCGGTTTGCAGGCCGCCTATCGGGGTCATCACACGTCAGCCGACCCGCTTCCTTGACATTTCCCCATCGTCTCAAACTTCAAAATCGCGGAACTCAAACCCCGACTCGGAACACACCACTACAGGAGGCGGGGAGGGAGTGGAAATAAGGGAGGGGGGGGAACTCACCCCCGAAGCTCTTGCCCTCGGCCCAGTTGATCCCGCACCCGACCCCGATCGTGCCGAACGGTTCCAGCGTCCCCGCCGCGCTGACCGCTCCCGTCCCCGACGTCGCCGAGACGTTCTTGCTCAGCGTCGTGATGTCGACCGCGGGGGTGTCCGATCGCGGCGCGAGGCCGGCGGAGGCGAGGCCGGCGAGGGCAACCAGGGCGCAGACCGAGCGGACCATTGTTTCTTTCTTTCTCTGTCGCGGCTGTCTTTGAGATTTGTGACGTTTTCAGGTGACGGGCTTGTCTTCCGGATACTTTTGGATTTCCGTGCAGCGGTTTGAAAACCGAGTATGGCGCCGTTGGAACGAGTGACTGTAGTAAGTTGGCTCAACACCTTTTTTCAAGAAGTTTGGTCCATCCCCTCCGCAAGAGTTGGGTCAACTCGGACTCATATTTTGACGGCCTCGCGGCTCGACCGGCCGAATTTTCCCACCCCATGAAAGACGCAGAAAGGGGGCGGAGACGCAATATAACTGGCTAAACTCTAGTCAAATGACTGAGCAGGACGACATGAGAGGGCATGAGTAATGTCACTTTGAGTTTGTGAAGAGGAGAGGACAAAATGACGATCACAGCCCCCAACATGGGACGAACCTGGTCCCTGCGTCTCTCACTCCCGGAGCAGCCGCGACGGGCTGCTTCAGATGGCGGGGTCGACACGGCTGTCAAGGCTTGGTGGTACCATGCTTGGAGGTCGCCGAGAACCCATAGTATGATCGAATAGGCAATAGCATGACCGGACGTGGCAGCAGATCCCCGGCTCTTAACGACGATAGCCCCCAGGTTCGGAATCGTGAACCGAGGCGCCTTGGGCCGGGTTTCAAGGGCTAATGAACCCATGCCACCATTTCGAGCTACGCTGCGGCTCGCCCGGGACCGTGGGCCCGGACGGCTGTCGCTCGACTCGACGCGTGTGAGCCAAAAGTCGCAGTAGCACCAGTTCTGAATGCAGGATAACGATACGCTTCGCGTAAGTCTATTCTCGAGGAGGGTTTACACGGCTTTCGCAGGCCCTGACGTCAAGCCAGTTTTGTACATGACAGTACTATTTTCATCATGAACACATTCAGCAGTCGTTCTGAACGGTCCCCATCGTTCATCCATCTACCCAGTTAATCGCCCAGCGAGCCCAAGCACCGCGCCCGCCTCCCAGGCCGTGATCGTGCCTATATCTAATGCTATCTAACTGTGCTGCATTGTCGTTGTACCATCATTTCCATTGTTCACATGTTCCGTTTCGCGTAACCCGTTCGTTCCAAATGTGCACATGTTAGACATGACCCGCCCCGTCTCTTGATGCTGCGGCATCGAAATGCGTCTACCCAAAAGGGAGGTCATCTGACCTACCCAGACCATTGCCAATGCAAAGGTGGAGAGAAATTAAAACACACAAAGGAGAAGTAATAAGAAGAAAGAGCCCCCGACTTGTTCTGTTATAGAGAGCGTCTCCACCTCAGACGGCGATGGGGTTGCGCGGCTCGGGTCCCTGGTTTTCGACCATCTCCAGGAACCGGGAGCACGGCGGCAGACGCACCCGCGCCCGGTGTGAGCTGGCCGGCCACTGACGGATCGAGTCGTAAAACTCGAGGCGAGCCGGCGTCGACGCGGAGTGCAGCCCGCGCAGGCTCTGCCGGCAGGTCTTGGGCTTCAGCAGCGCGATCCGCGGTGGCGCCAGGCTCAGCCGCCGAACCGGTTCCGAGTGCTGGCGTCGGCGTCGGAGCTGCGTCGGCGGGGACCTGGCTCGTTCCGACACCAGCTGGAGCTTGGGCGGAAGAGCCTCCGTCGGCGTCCCGGGCGGCGGGGGCGAGGCAGAGGACACTGAGCAGCGGTCTCCTCCGACGCCTCCGGACATGGGCGCCGATGATATGCCGGAATCGCAGGCGAGCAGAAGAGACATGGATCGCGTGTCGGGAGGTTGACCGTAGCCGTGCTGGAATGGGGACGGGCCCCAGGCCCCCGGGTGCTCGTCCACCTCGCGCCTGACAACGGCGCGCGCCTGCATCCTCCTCTTCCGCGCGCACTCCGAGTTGAGGGAGCTCATGAGCTTTTCCAGGACCTTCCACGGAAATATGACCGTGCCCGCCTCCCAAGCCCTGCCGGCGGCGAGCTCTGCAGAGAAGAAACTTGTCCAGGCGCGAGCGTTGGAACACGGGTCGCCAAGGATCATGGCCTCGTCGGACGTCCGCATTCGCAGCAACAGTTCGGACCGCTCTCGTTTGGAAAAGGGCTGATACGACATGGACGATGCGTTTACCATGTGTTGCAACAGAGCAAGGGCCTCGGAGGCCTTGAAAAACTCGGCGAAGGGTCCGCCTAGCGGGAGGGAAGTTTGCCTGTAGCAGGTGATGTTTGGTTGTCCTGACTTGGCTGGGTTGCCTGCCGTGAGGATGAGGGTGACGGCGCGATTGTTACGGGTGAGAGCGACGACGTAGTTCTGGTGCGGTGATGGCGTCTCCCGGTACTGTTTGTTGGAGAAGCTGTCCCTAGATCGAGACATTGAGTCGTGATAGGCATGCTGCTTGGCGTCATGGCCATTGGCTGCTGTTGATTCAGCACCAATCCGGTAATGGGTTTCCGAGTAAAATCTCTGTAGACTACAGCTGTCTGAACGGGAGCGCAAGTGTGAATTGCTAGTTCGGACCGGCGTCAGGGGTTGCACGAGCGGCTCCGACGACAAGTACGATTCGACCTTGGTAGGCGGCGTCTCCGGTCCGAAGGACGACGTCCGCGTCCTTGCATCCGAAGGGGTGTCGTGTCGCAGCTCGGGAGTCCGGTCCCCGAACAGGTGAGGAAGGTCCGGCGAGTACCTCGACATGTCATCGGGAGACGCCCCGGGAGACGACTTTGCGTATCCGGTGGGAGGTCGGAAACCAAAGACCGAATTGAGTTTGCTAACGGTCTGGGCGGTGGAATCGTCTACTTCCCAATGCGAGGCAGGCGAGCGGAATGACTCTGTCGACGGCCACTTGGCGTGGGAGACGGGCCCTTCGACGTTTCTGCGGGGCATGGAAGAATACATGGGAAAGGATGACCTGGCGAACAGAAAAGCAGACGAAAGAGGAAGCGAATTGCTTTTCGGAACGCAGCTCAACCGTGAGAAAAGAGTGAATTCTGGCCGCCCACTGGTCAGCAGGTCTTTCATATATACCTAGGGCTTCTTCTTGATGCGATCCAGCCAGACAGCCGGTCAAGAGGGGGGGTGAGGGGGAGGGGGGGCGGTCAACCAGCTCGGCAGACACTGAGACAGGGTGTCTTGGGCCTCTCCACGACAGCCAATCTCTCTTGGCCAACATACCTGAGCAGTATATTTGCTTCTCCATCATCACATTCAACGCACAGAACACTGGGGGACGTTGGTAGGGCTATCCTCGTCGATAGCATTGGCAGAGATACAAGGCCTCCGCCCCGCCTGACCGGGAATTTGGGAGGCACAACACCATCATGTTTGTTAGTGTGCGTCAGTGCCTT
Source organism: Colletotrichum zoysiae (assembly GCA_030867305.1). Lineage (NCBI taxonomy): Eukaryota > Fungi > Ascomycota > Sordariomycetes > Glomerellales > Glomerellaceae > Colletotrichum > Colletotrichum zoysiae. The sequence continues at coordinate 9,609 of MU843081.1, read as the reverse complement.
CCCAAAGCCTCGATATCCCATGTCTCTCCTTGCATGCCTCCCGAAGAGATCATCCACCTGCTCATGCGGAAAAGAAAGGTGAGCTCCAATCAGTGGGCCCGGGAAGTATCCCGCATGCGGCTTGCCGATTCATAGCCGCGTGTCAACCGGCCGAAAACTGTGGCATTACCGACTGATCGCATGCGTCGCTGCCCGAGGGAGGGAAGTAAGCCGGCCAAAAGCAAAGACTGCTCCGAGGAAGCCAGCGAGTGGTCGGCAACCCGCATGAGAGCGGGCTGTACGCAAGCTTTGCCGCACGATGTATCACTTTTCCCCCCGACTGCATGGCGCAAACGAAACAAGCCAAGTGCAGCCAAAGTGGGGGGGCGCAGCAGCAACAACAACAACACCACCACCACCAACAACAATAACAATAACAGAACGCGAACGGATGTCGCGTTGGCAGGTGAGTGTTCTTTCGTTGTCGCAATAATTCGTTATCGGAATTCCCACCCAAGCCGCGCGAAGAAAAGGCTGGAATGCATATCGGAAGGGCGGCGTCTGTGAGCAAGCCAGGGCGTGCCTCGGGCTTTTTTCTCATTGCTCACCGCCGTATGGGGAATATGTGACATGGCGTGGGTGTCGCGGAAGAAGCAAGGCGGAAAAAGCAACGTACTCCGTCTAAGCTCGGCCGTATGAGACCTCAAGAGACAGGACGAGACAGTTGCAGACGGCGAGTTAGCCCATGATCAATTAATGTCCCGCAGGAGCGCACGTTCCGAGAAAAGCCAAGACAAGCCCTGGGCCGGTCGTGGTTGGCGGACGACTTGCGGAGGTAGTGGCGAGCGTCCTTTGACGTGGTCCGTCCCTGTCAGACACAGAACTGATTGCGGTGGATTCCTGGGTATCGCGCTCAGCCCGCGGCAGACTCAGACTGAATCAAATGGCGACGAGACAGGGCTGCACCGTGAAGGAAGTTGCGTAACAACGTCATGCGATGTAACATTGTGAGAGGTGAGCAGGACGTGGGGGGGCGGCGGACAGACAAGGGAATTGGAGTCGTTTGACGTTGCGCTGCAGCTGAAAAGCTCCGCGGTGCTGAAGCGATTGGTTTGTGAGCGGATGCCGCTCGCCGCATTGCAAGGCACTGCGGGTATGAGTTGCGAGGGGCGAGTTGCGAGAGGAGAATCGTGATAATGGGATGAGTGAAGCAATTCCGTTACTTGACTGAATATCCGGACCTACTGTACTGTACTATACTGTACTGTACTATACTATCTACAAGGGTGCATGGATAGGCAGGTATGCAGGGTGGCGGGTAGACACCTACTAGTAGGTACCTACCTACCTACCCATGGAAGGTGCCTATTAATGGATGGTTGGGTCGCAACTGTGGCTGCTGCAAGGGCGCCCCAGCCACATCTGATGCGGTTGGACAGTACGATGTACGTACATAGTAGCTAAATGCATATACACATGCACCTACCTACAGTATAATTACACGACAGGTACGTACATGAGTGGAAAGTACAACCTGCCTGCCTGCCTGCCTAGAGGCCGAACATTGATTGCTTACCAGCCACTACAAGTGCAGTGCAACCTACCATCCGCGCGGTCGAAAAAAGGACCTTTTTTGTTTTGCTTTTTGTTTTCGTTGTCGTTGTTGCCGCTGATGCTGTCCGGGTGGGTGACTCGTGCCTATTTCGATTCTTTGTACATAGGTAGTTTAGGTATGTCGGGGTCGTATTGTTCCCAGTTCCATCTGATGTTTGGCTCGCCGTGATCAGTCATAGATAGTCATGCCAAGGTCTTGTCAATAACAAGTGCGCCCTTGCAACGACATGTACGACATAGACGACATGGACCAACAGGTCAATTGCGAGGTCGGTTCGTTGGATGACAACCCGACCAAAGTCCTGATTCGCCCATTTGGTTTTTGCCTGGTCTTCCGGCCCCTAGCTCAGCCAAACAAACCCTTGATCAACAGCCCAGGATAACATCAACTCGTCTCTGGCAATGACCGTGCGAGGAAGCGAGTTGGAAGACAGTCCAACTACTCGCGTTGACTCATCGCCGTGACAAGTTGCAGCCATGGGCCGTCCTTACTCACAAAGAACCAGCATATAAGCGCCCGATCTACTTGCTGTTCGTCGTGAGTTTTAAGGCCAACTGGAAACCACAAACTCGCCAAACAATACTCCAACCAATAACACATCATCATCCATCGTATCAACCAGAGTCGTCGCAATGGCTTCCGCCGCTACGCTCTCACTCGCATCAACACCATCAATACTTGGTGGCCTTGAACGCCTGTCACATGGCATGACGCAAGCACCGAGCATCGACACCAACCAGGCTGACAGCGACGACGCTGCCCGAGTCGACATGGACGAGGCAATCCGTCTGGCAGCCCTCTGCCGGCCGGCTTTCAACCTTCTCAACGCCCAGATGCCTGACTTTAACCACTCGAAATCCTACACTCCCGACGAGATCCTCGCTCTGCCCATGGACACCATCCGCCTGCCGGACGAGCTGCACGGTCTCCCCCGCCGGAAATCTAGGCGATCTCATCTAGCTATGGCCGTTGCGACGCTGTTATATCCCGCCACTTATGATGACGCTGTGTCACCAGTCATCCGGTACGAAGCCGCGCGGGTGAGACTGCGTGCATGGGTCGCCCTGCAGCGGAAATACGACATCTTTGCCGCCACCAACCGGAACGGCCATAGCTTCCGCGGTTTGACTGGCGGCGCTGCACCCGGTGTGCATGCGCCTGTCTGGGCCTCCCGGATCCTTGCCCAGGGCCCGTGGGACCCGGCCAGGACGCCCGTTGCCCTCACTGGCGCGAAAGCCGTCCCCATGCCTGTTGCCGTCGCCGACGCCGCTGACCTCGCCCCGTTCTTCGACCATCTCGGGCGGCGGGGCACCCACTCGCTCGACGAGGGGTCAGCCGGCGCTGCTCTCGAGGGCGGCAAAGGCGAACCCTACTACGGTGTTCAAGGCGCCGAATTCCGCAAAGGCGTCGTCTACGAGGACGGTCGCATGGATCTGTGCAAAATGGTCGTTGGTCCAGACCACATTGGCAGCCTGATGGACAGTTTACGGCCGAACCCTTTCGTCCGGCACTTCCTTCTGGGCAACAATATCATTGGCCCGGTTGGGGTTCGGGAGATCGCTCGGTTCGTCCGGGAGCTCCCCGGCCGTATGGACACTTGGTACTTGGCAGGCAACTGCATCGACGCCCCCAGTTTCAAGACACTGGTCGACGCCCTGATCGAGTCCGAGGCAGTGACCAACATATTAAGGTACAAGTTTCAAGGCAGTTAGTTCCTCGTGAGGTCGCCAGGTACACCGTAATATCGATACAGTTTAAAAAACACAGTATAAGTATCATGCCCAATACTCAACACAATAATAAAGTTGGGTTTCTATATGGATAGAAATACAATACCATGGATATCGTAAAAAGACCTCTATGAGCCTAGGCTGCTGTCAGAGCTTTCGGAGATGACTCCCCAAGATGCTTTATCTCTGCGGCCTGTGACTGTCCTGCCGACTGTTCCTTGCATCGGCCCAGAAACAACCCATTAAGAGCCTAAGATCACCAAGATGCAGCATCTCAATCACCTCCTTTCCAATTACGCCCTCCAAGGCGGTCACAACCCTGCTCAAGTCGCCAACAACTCAACAAGGCTTAGAGCAATATTCAAGAGATATAATCTCCAGTCTACCGCCTCATTACCGAGACAAAGAACCTACGCACACTGGATCTCGACCAGACCGAACTCGGTGATTCTGGCACCGCGGAGCTGTTCCGACGTCTGACCACGTTCTCTGTTGCTATCCCCGGCCGTAAGCAACTGCCGCTGCGCAACATATACTTGAACGGTAACGGCATATCGACCGAGGCTGCCGTTGCGATCGCCGAGTTCTTGGGCTCGCCAGCCTGTGGCATCACCTCGCTCTATCTGTCATGCAACCCCTTGGGCGACGAAGGCGCGCGAGCTCTTGCTTCCGGCATCCGCACAGCCCCCCAGCTCTCGCGGTTGTCACTGCAGTCCACTGGTCTAACTGCTGCTGGTGCCAATGACCTCTTCCGGGCTGTCATGACTCATCCCGGTGTGCGCTTCTTGGACGTTGGCCAGGCATATGCGACCGTCGACCTCGACCAGGCGTGGAACTACATCGATAGAGATGCTGTGCCGTCCATCTGTGAGCTCGTATCGACAAACCGAACACTCAAGTACCTGAACCTGGGCAGTTGCCCGATCCCACCGCCAGAGCTTCGTAAGGTCGACGCCGCTGTCTTGGAAAGCTCCCTGCTGTCTTACAACGCGTTGTCGATCCTTCCCGACGTGAATGTCAGGGTGCCAGCATTCAACCCGTCTGCCGATCATACAATGCCAGATTTGCACTCGTTGTCGGCGCCGACCAAAGACGAGAAGGCCCTCGAGAAGGCCGTCAACAAGCACCTTGAGCGGAATGTCAAAGCCACATACGGCGACGACATGGCTTACGCCAAGTTTCTCGAGGAGGAGAGACGATGGATCGTAAACGACAAAACTGACGTGCGCAAAATCGATTCAGTGTACCGCAATCGCGATGCCGGCCTCGCCCGACGCAAGCTGCAGGCCCTGGTCAAAGACTGGGACGAGAACGACGACACCCTGACCCGGGTCATGAACGCCAAGGGTTCGTTTTGCACCAAGCGTAAATATTAAGATGTTTTGATTGGGGTAGTTTAAGGAAAGAGATGTCTCAATGGGCATCAAGAGGGTAGAAATCCGAGGAGGTGTGGACGAGCGAGCCTCATCGGGCCCGGGCGGTGGAGGGTAGCATCGGCTGCGAAAGACTGGATACGTTGGCTGCATTATGGATGTTAGAGTGAGGCATTTTGTCAGTGATAACCAGATGGTTCGGTCTATTAGTCTAGTTGGTTAGGACGTCGGATTCTGATGATGTTCAGATTCTTCCGTAGGCCCAGGTTCGAATCCTGGATGGACCTTTCCTTTTGCTGTAGGCGAGCGAGAATTATAAAAATAGCCTCATTTGCTTGTTTGCCTTTACACACTTTTCTTTTCTCTCTTGTTGGAAAACCACCTGCCCAACAGTTAATTCCGTTATGCATGCATGCATGCATGCATATAGCGAGGGCGGGCTTTATTTAGAAGAAGGGACAATGGCTTATCGGGAGTTCGTTCAGACTCGGAGGGAGCTGTAATGAAGTAACAAGAAACTGTCTTATGTAAGCCCCAACGTCATCGCTTCGAAGACCCAAGCAAGCACACGCACATAATGCCTTCGATCGATCAAGAAAGAGTCAACAGATCGTCAGTGGACATACCAAATACGCCCTGGACATTCCCATCGTAGCGTCGTGCGCTTGTGACTCGACCCCCTCCGCATATTCTCGCTGTGAGACAAGACACGATACTGCTTCCAAACTCAAGATTCGGAGACTGTTTGGCCTCTCTCTCTGTCTCTCCCTCACTTACTCTCTGTCTCTCTCTCACTCTCTCACACACACTCTTTCTCGTTGAATCTTCCCCTCCCCTATAGCTCTATCCACACCCACTGGATCTCGACCTTCCTTCACCCCTGCAAGGTTGATTCCAGCCCACGATACCCCCAAAGTTTAATTGATTCGTCGCGCGGCCGGGGCCTCTCCTGCGAGTCTTGTCACACACCGACCTGCGGAAGCCTTCCGTCATTTGCCCTTTTCCTTTCTTCCCCCCCCCTTTTTATTATTATTATTATTATTATTATCATTTAAATTTAGCATACCACGACGCATGCTACGAGGATGGCGCCGGTGAAGCGCAAGCGACCCCACGACGATCCCGAACCACCACCGCCCCCCACCGCTCCCGCCGGCGTCGCAGCGGTGCCGGCCGAGTCAACGACGCGTCGCGCAACGCGTCAAACTCCGATTCTGCCACCTCCAATCCCGACCTCAGCCACAACCTCTCAACCGCAATCGCAGTCTCTGGGCCCCGCCGCTGTCGCGGAAGAAAAGCTTCCGGGCGGACGTCGCCCCTCGACTTCGAGACCACACCTTCCCGCTAAGATCTCCGAGACCCCGATACCCATACCGAAGCCCCCATCTTCTTCGACCGGCCATCATCCAGCACAGCACGCGCTGCCTCCAGTACAACCGACAAGTCAGCAACCCTCGAGCTCTGCACACCCCGAATCCCGCGCGACCCGGCAAAGACGCGAAAGCGCAGCCGACGCTCCCATGATGGCGGCTAAGGAGGCCAAGGAAAACGTCAGGCCAGTGACACTCGTCGCGCCTAAAATCACATATCAAGCGCCGCAGACCCAGCTTCACCGGACGGGCAGCCTCGTCCGGCCTAGTCCTCCTACAGGCCAGCCACCCATCACGCAGCACTTCCGTCCTGTGTCGGCACGGCCGTACCAGACCATCCCCACCACCGTCACCGCCGTGCCCGTCCCTGTACCCCCGACGTCGTCATCGACACCGTCGAAACCCACACCGGCAGCGACAGTGACAGCGACAGCGACAGCGACAGCCCCGAGGACGACCGACAAATCCGCGCTACGGACGGACCGTAACATCGATAAGGTGATGCTCGGCAATATCTGCTTCCGCGCGTGGTACCCCTCGTACTACGGTAAAGAAGTTCTTGGCGACACCGCGGGCGCGAGAGGCGGGGTCGGGAGCAAGAACTCCCATTCCCACGACGCGGCTGGCACGCATAACGGCACCGGCGGGGTCGGCGCGAAGAACAGCCACCGAAAGGGCGCCGACGCGCCCATGCTTGACAGGCTCTACGTGTGCCCCGTGTGCTTCAAGTATTCGAAGGAGCTGGTGGCGTGGTGGGGGCACGTCCGCGTCTGCGAGCGCGCGGGGACGGTGCCGGGAAGGAAAGTCTACGTGCACCCACGCGGGAGGAGGCTGGTGCGTAAAGAGATTGCGCGGACGACAGGAAAGAAGACCAACGTCGCGCCAAAGTTTACGGAGGAGTACGTCACGGACGAAGGGGAGTGGAGCGTGTGGGAGGTGGACGGGGAGCAGGACGTGGTGAGTAATAACGAGGCCGTCGCGATTACCTTTCATAGTAAAAGATGCTGTACTGACGCAAATGCTGCCACAGCTCTTCTGTCAAAACCTCTCCCTCTTCGCTAAGCTCTTCCTCGACAACAAGTCCGTCTTCTTTGACGTCCGCGGCTTCAACTACTTCCTCCTCGTCTACACGCCGCCTCCGAAGCCCAACAGCCCGGACCCCCCACCGCGCCCGCACATCGTCGGCTTCTTCTCCAAGGAGAAGATGTCGTGGGACAACAACAACCTCGCCTGCATCCTCGTATTCCCACCTTGGCAGCGCAAGGGCCTCGGCGCCCTGCTGATGGGCGTGTCATACGAGATCTCGCGCCGCGAGGGCATTGTGGGCGGGCCGGAGAAACCGATCTCGGAGCTGGGCCGCAAGGGTTACAAGCGGTTCTGGGGCGGCGAGGTGGCGCGGTGGCTACTGGGCTGTCCTACGAACGGCAGGGGAGTGGCAGGCGACGCCGACCCGGCTTTGCTGGTCGACCTCGAGGACTGCAGCCGGGCGACGTGGATCGCGTTGGAGGATTGCCTGGCTACGCTGAGAGAGATGGGGGTCGTCGTGGAGGCCGGCAGGGGGCCCGGGAAGCCGCCCCCGAAGCCGAAGAAGAAAAGGAAGAGTGCCGGCGCGGACGCGGTGGATGGAGAGGAAGGTGACGAGGACGTGGAGATGGAGGAGCCGGAACCCGAGACCGAGTCCCGGCCGGACGTGCCGCAGGTCAAGGTCGACAAGGCGGCGGTTTGGGCTTGGGTGGCTGCGAACGGGATCAGCCTAGAGAAGGTGTGTGATCCGGACGGGTTTGTGGAGGGTTACGCCATCAAGAAGCCGGAAGCAGAGGAAGAAGACGAGTGAAAGATATCCAAAACATGGTTTTTGCCACAATGATTGCCCCCCCCCCCCATCGGGGTTTGCTGACGGCAGCATTGGCGATGCCAAGGTGCCTACGTTCTGCGAGCCGCCCTTTGGTGGGCATACGATACGTCGTCCAAACGCGTAGCTTCTCGGACCTGTATGCCCCGCCTCCACTATTCCGGTACGGTTTCTCCATCACTGTCTGGTTGAAAGGCACCGGTACGGCAGACACACACTTCTGGGTCGGGCGAGAATGGTATGCTGTTGCTACCATGCCATCGAAGACGACGGATATGAGACTGCGTCCTGTCATTGACTCGGATGGCAAACTTTTGACACCACAGCGAATCGTCATATAGGGAAAAAGTAAGATGGGCATAGATGCCGACGTTGCAGCCTCTTCCGATCGAGCATTGGCGCACGCCTTGCCTGGTTGTACCCCACTGGCATCTTCAACAGCTAGCCAATGTTCCAGACTCGGGAGCGCGTTCTCGTAGACCGCGCCCACTTCGAGACCAGCCCAGGCCAAAAAACCGTCCTGTGGCTCCCGCTCATCGTACCCGACCAAGCACGCCTTGATGGACATGACCGCTGCGTGACGAAGACGACCATCGTGGGGGACAACCGAGGATGCAAGTGCCCGACTAGCAGATGATCCTTCATCACAAGGTCGCAAGAGTACAGGATATATAACCAGGTTGGAATCGTGGCAGCCATGAGTCCAGGGAGGGGAAGGGGGGGGTTGCGATACCCCAGCTCGCGTCACCCACACTCGACGACGACTTCGCGCCTTACGACATTGGTATCCCCAGCAAGGCATCCACAACACTAAGCCGGCGAACTTGCGGGACCGGTTCCCCATGGGGGGCGGGGGGAAGGGGGGAGGGGGGCTCCGGCATCATCAGGCCTTCCGTTTTGTGGTCTGGTGAGCATTGGTGTGTTGGTCGTCCACGGACGGCAATTGCCCTGGCCGTATTGGGAGATTGTGAGCGTAGGTAGTATCCGTATACAGATGACTACCTATTCTGGGTTCGTTCGTGCTGTGCACAGCGGGCTGACTCGCGACAGAGCGTGCGTGCGTGCCCGCTCCTCGCCAGCCAAAATCGAGCAAGCAGTAGCAATTTTGCGTGTCTGTCTGTCCTGGCGACACCTGTCATACATGTCATAAGGAACGAACATTTAGCATCTCCTCCCATCCCTCATATGCATATCAAAGCTCCGAGCAGTGAACCGCAAGACAAGTCGTCGAAACAAACGAAAAGCACCCATTCATTCTGGACTAGAAGCCGCTCCTCTTCCTCTTCCATGTCGTCGTCCCAAAGTGGTTAAAAGTGGGCCATAATCGTACGTTCCACGTCCTCGGTAAGGACCAAAAAAAAAAAAAAAAAAAAAGGGTGCATGCGCTCCCAAGGAATTGGAGAAAACATGAGCCCAGGTCTCGGGAAAAAGTCGAACGAGACCTGCGTGAGGGGAAAGAGAGAGCCGTCGTCATATTTAAAACGGGATTCCCTGGATTTTCTCCGCGTCGAGGATTACTTAAGCCTTTCAACGACATCTCATCCAGAAACATGGTAAACGACTCACTCAACCCACGATCGCGCGCACTCGGCGCTCCCCACCCGCCAATTGACGGCGGGTACGGCCAACACATACTACGTATGTACTACCTGTGTACGGGATATGTATACGAAAACGGAAAACGGTGGTC
>MU843080.1:0-46617 GCA_030867305.1 Colletotrichum zoysiae | reverse complement strand
CCCCCGACGTCACAGCCAGCGGAGGGCTGTTGCAGGTGGGGGAGGAAGACCTACTACGCCCGGCAGGCCTTCCCGAAGCCCGACAATGTCTTTGACGGTCCCTGCCGTATTCGGTCGTGAATACCTCCCAGAGACGGGCGGTCTCAGCCGTCTCACCAATAGAGCTTGGGGGTTCGATGGGTCTTCGGAACCGGGCCCTATCAAGAGAAGCCTGGGTGCGGAGGAGGAACGAGGCTCCGTCGACAGTGGCTCCGGCTGGCTGCTGGTTTGCTAAAACCAAGGACTCTTGGAGTCCAGAGGTCGAGCCAGGAGAGGAGAAGCTACCTCGTTTTCGCGTATAATGAATAATGACGTAGTTTGCATGTGGCGTGTTCGTGGGCGAGGTGTGATGAAGTTGACGAAGTTGGACGGCGATAATGGAGTCTGCAACGGCGTATTTTTCCAGAGATGCCATGTACTGAACCGCCCATCCATCCCGTCAGGCAGCCCTCACGTATACGGTCCCACGAAAGTCTATAACATCTCCAAGGCGATGACGAATAATGTCGGGCAAAACCCGTCGCCAGGAGCACTCGCCTAGCAGTCGCTATATCCGTGTGTCTCTTCAGTAGTTTCCTATGGAGCGATATTGCTCATCCTCGCCCCCGGCAGCTCGTCGGAGCGCCTCGGGTCCGGGGCTCTGCGCAACATGTGGCCCTCCATTTATCGGTTCGGTCATTGTCGGGTAAACACAAGCGGGAGTGTATGCTGGCCCATGAGTAAGCCGGTCTCAGGGAGACTTGGTACATCGTGAACTGCAGGGGAAGCGACGCGAAGCAATGGCTGGCACGATTCTAGGCCCAGAGGGGGACGTCAGGGCTCTGCTTTGAGAAGCCCAAACGCGTGCAGGCCCGATTTGCAATCATGGCTCGACGGCATCTCGGCTTATCTTCCGAGCCCTTCCGCACGTCGTCGAGAGCTGCTTGGTGTGGGGAAGCCAGCCGGGAAGTCAATGCCAAGCCCTCCAGACAACCGAATTGCCTCGCACGCCGCTCACTCGGTGCTGTCTGGGGCGAAGGTTGGCACATTGTACGCATGGAGCCGGTTGCACCATCGACTGCGAGAGCACAGCGGACCGGCTGGTCCCAGCAGTGTCAAAAAAGACAAGGAAGGCTTCGCGGCGCCAAACTACGAATACCTCTTTCTGGAGACGGCGCCGCCTGGCTCCATCGCCACGATAAGACCCCCTCCCCCTCGTAGAAAAGGTAATTTGGGCAACCGGGCGGGACGATGCAGTAACTGCGTCCGAATACCAGGCAAGCGGTGCTCATTTCAGCAAAGCGCGCGCGTCAACGTGTGCCCGGTTTGGCGGTGATGCGACGTTGGTGTTGTCGTACCAAGAGCGGACGCCGAGGTTTGTACGCCTTGCTTTATACGGATGTTCTACGACTCGAGTTTCCTCGGCGAAAGCCGCATTAGGAACCCCAACACAGACGGAGGGGCGGGAAGCCGACACACGGTATTCGGCGTCTCTTATCGGATCACAATCTTACCCGCTCCGCAAGGGGGGGAAATAGAAATAAAATATTGAGACGGATTGCGGGCTCGCCGCCGAGTCGGGTTACACCCAAAACCACCACGTAAGCAACAAAAAAAAAAAACCGTGCATTACGCACGACCACCAACCGCACCGGCTCACGCGAACGACATACCCACATACCACACACGCCAGAACCAGCCTCTCCCGCGCGTGTGTTTGTTCATTGCGTGTAAAGGGCGCACTGAATACCTTGGTCGTCTTGAGCTTTTTTTTTTGTTCAGTTTACCCCTCCGTCTGACAAGCACGCCGCCGCCGCCACCTCCACCACTAACCTCCACCTCCACCACCACCAGTCCCTCCCCGCGCGCGTTGTTGCCCGATAATCATTGCGACGTACACCAAAGCCTCCCTCGCAGAGGACAACCTGACGATTCTCGAAAGTTGTGCCGGCGACACAGTTGCGCGCATTCTATTCCCCTCTCCTCCTCCTCCACCCCAAGAAGCAACCGAACGACATCGCCCAACATGTCCGGCTGGGTGGATCGGTCCAAGACCACGCAATCCCCCAACTATCGCGGCTCGACGTCGTTTGCGACGTTCATGATCATCGGGCGTACGTCCCCCCTCCCCCCTTCCCCCCTGCTCCGTCGCAATCCCAACCCCGCAAGGATGCTAACGAGAACCCTCTCACCCCTTCCCAGCGACCTGCTTCTTCCTCGGCATCCTCTTCGCCTCCTTCCCCTACGACTTCCCCCTCCTCTGGACCTCGGCGCCCGTCCCGGACACCTTCTTCCAGCACCTCGAGACCCACCTCAAGTTCATGCACCAGTCCCCGCCCCTGATCGGCCGCATCCTCAACATCATCGTCTTCACCGGCTTCCTCGGCTTCTTCATCAAGCTCTTCCGCCCCTCCGAGGCCAACGTCCTCTTCGACGGCGCCTCCCTCGTCCTGTACCTCATCGGCGTCGGCGTCTATATCACAAACATCGTCAAGGGCCTGCGCTCCGTCTCCGCCGGCATCTGGGACGACCCCGACTTCACCACCGAGGTCAAGGACCCGCGCGTCGAGGGCGAGATCATCCTCGGCAAGGAGGACAGCCTCAAGGTCCTGGCCGCGAGCAACACCATCCTCGCCCTCGTCCTCGTCGGCGTCTTGGTGCTGCAGGCCGGCCAGTGGTACGCCGAGCGCAAGGACCGCGAGGACATTGTCAAGCTCGAGGAGGAGAAGAGCAGCAAGGGGTCCGCGTCGCACAAGAAGAAGCAGTAAAGGGGGGAGGGGAAGCTGTCGCGCTACGCACTCTGCGCTCCGTCGCTATCGCGACCTGACCTTGGCATGTTGTGGTGAGATCTCCTGGCCGTCAACAGTCGTAGCTCGACGCATGTACGGATACAGGCAGGGCCTTGGCTTTATTTAGCCAGGTGTGCGTTAGATCGCAGCACCCATATGTATTTTGCATACTGTACGCAGGAGGATTCTCCGAGCGGGATGTGTCACATACAAAGAGACTTTGACTAATACGATAACCAAACATCATGCTGCCCCTTCCCTTTTTATTTTATTCTTCTCTCGACTGTGGCCTAGATAAGATACTCATGACAAGCACATCTATCCTTTTCTACAGGGACAATGCCATGCATCCTGTACATCGACAGCTAATAAAAACAATGACCACTTGCTTTCCCCCCCCTCCATCCCGACTTTGTCTTACTCGAGCTTGAGCTGCTCGAACTGCTTAATGGTACCCTCGAAACCCCTGGCCTCGGACTCAAGGTCGACCAGCTTCTGCTTGTCCTGCTTCTGCACGGCCTCGGCAACCTTCTCCTTGTAGATGGGGTCGTTAAGCACCTTCTGCTGCTTGTCGATGTTGGAGCGAGCCTTGTCGAGCTTCTTTTTCGCCTTCTCGATTTCGGCGTCGAGGTCAACGCGGCCCTTGACGTGCAGGTAGACGGAGGCAGAGGAGGCCACAGGGAAGGCGACGCAGCCGGCGGGACGCGCCGCATCGGCATCGATGATGTCAATGCCTGTGACGCCCTTGCCGCTGAGGGTCTTGATGGAGGCAACCTGCTCGTTGATTGTCTGGAGGGAAGTAGCATCATGGGCTTGGATGACAACTAGGGGTTGTGTTAGTAAACAAGAAACAAGCCATGCATGTATATGGCAAGATCGACTTACTTCTGCTCTCCTCCTTCTGGGCGTACTCGCTCATGAGCGATCTGGCACCGCGGGAGCATCCCAGAACAAGCTCGTAGGCGGCCTCGGACTTGGGGTCGTCGAACTTGGCATCGTAGACGGGGTAGCTGGCGACCATGATGGACTTTGTCTTGTCGTCGGGGCGGCGGGGAAGGCGTTGCCACAGCTCCTCCGTGATGAAGGGTGTGAAGGGGTGGATCATGGTCAACGCACCCTCGAGGGCGGTGTACAGAGTCTGGATGGCGCTGACAGCCTCCTCCGGTGTGCCGTCCTGGATGATGGACTTGCTGTTTTCGATGTAGACATCACACAGGAAGTTGAGGATGTACTGATACACGATACCGGTAGCATGCTGGAAGTCACGATCGGCCAGGGCAGCGTTAATATCCTTCGCAGCCGTGTTGAGCTTGTGAAGGATCCAGCGCTCAGCGAGTGTGACACCGACAGCAGGCTCCTTGGCGGGAACAAAGTCTGCAGGCAGCTTGCCGAGGACGTACTTGGACGCTTGCCAAATCTTGTTGCAGAACTTTCTCCAGCCAGTCATAACCTTCACATCAAAGTTAACGTCACCGCTTGTCGATGTAAGAGCAGCCATGGTGAAGCGCAGACTGTCGGCACCGTTGCGAGGGAGACCATCGGGGAAGGCCGACTTCTGGTACTTCTCGGCCTTGGAGACCTCACTCGGGTGGAGGTTGCCCACACGAAGCTTTGCGTGGAGGTCTTCGAGCTTGATGCCGGCAATGGCATCCAATGGATCAATGACATTGCCCAAGCTCTTACTCATCTTGCGGCCCTCGGAGTCACGGACAAGACTGTGGCAGTATACTTCGGTGAAGGGGACCTGGCCGGTAAGCTTGATACCGAGCATCACCATTCTGGCGATCCAGAAGAACAAGATATCCCAGCCAGTCTCGAGAACCGAAGTGGGGTAGAGCTCCTCCAGATCCTGGGTCTTGTTGGGCCAACCCAGGGTCGAGAAGGGCCACAGACCAGAGGAGAACCAGGTGTCGAGAACATCCTCGTCCTGCTCCAGGGTGAACTTCTTGCCCGGAAGGGCAGCCTTGGCCTTGGCCTCGGCCTCTTCGCGAGTCTTGCCAGCGAACCACTGTTTGTTGTCCAAGGAATCCGACTTTTCACCCTCGACCTTGGCCAGGTAGACGGGGCAGCGGTGACCCCACCAGAGCTGACGAGAAATACACCAATCGTTGATGTTGGACATCCAAGCGTAGAAGCTGCGCTCGGAAGACTCGGGGCGGATCTTGATCCTGCCGTCCTTGACGGCAGCAACGGCATCATCGGCCATGCTGCGCATGCTCATGTACCACTGGGGCTTGAGGAGAGGCTCAATGACCTGCATTTTGTCAGCGATCACTCATTTGTAGTTTGGAAGGGGGCACGAACATCCTTGGAGCGGTCGCAGAGAGGGATGGTCATGGCATTGTCCTTCTTGTCGACGTAAAGGCCAAGCTGCTTCAGCTCCTCTTGGATGGCGTAACGGACGCTAGAAAGGGGGTTAGTCTGCGCAATGCTGACCGCAACACCGGCAATCACTCACTCGAATCTCTTTTGGCCCTTGTACTTGCCACCATTCTCGTTGATGTTACCGTCATCGGTGAGGATGTTGATGAACTCGAGATTGTGCTTCTGGCCGAGGTTGAAATCGTTGGGGTCGTGCGCAGGAGTCAGCTTGACAGCACCAGTACCGAACTCCTTGTCGACGTAGGTGTCGGCGACAATGGGCAGCAGACGGCCCTCGATGATGGGGTGTTTGGCTTTCTTGCCGATAAGATGCGAGTATCTGGGGTCATCGGGGTGGACGGCAATACCAGTATCACCGAGCATGGTCTCAATACGGGTGGTGGCAACCTCAATGGTCTCGTCGGAACCCTCGAGCGGGTACTTGAAGTGAATCAGAACACCAAACTCGATCTTCTTGTCGTACCCCGGAACCTCCAGCAACGTGCGACCCGACAACTCCTTGTTGACGACCTCGAGGTTGGACAGAGCAGTAGTGAGTCGGGAAGACCAGTTGACGAGTCTGTTGGCGCGGTAGATGGTACCCTCCTCGAAGAGTCTGACAAAGGTCTCGGCCACGGCGGCAGACAGGTTCGCGTCCATCGTGAAGGCCTCGCGGCTCCAGTCGAAACTTCCTCCCATCTTACGGAGAGCGGCGTTGATCTTGTTGTGGTACTCGCCCTTCCACTCCCACACCTTGGCGACGAAGTCCTCACGGCCCAAGTCGTGACGGGTCTTGCCTTCTCTCCTCCAGAGCATGTTCTCGACCACACTCTGGGTAGAGATACCGGCGTGATCGCAACCGGGAATCCAGAGGGTCGTCTTGCCCAACATGCGGCTCCACCGAATCATGATATCCTGCAATGAGTCGCCGAGGGCGTGGCCAAGATGCAGAGAACCGGTGACGTTGGGCGGAGGGTGGGCAATCACGAACTTGCCCGCAGGCTTGACCTTGCCATCGGCAGTGAACTCGGGTTCTGCAGGGAAAGTGTCAGCTCCAAAGCTCTCGCGAGGGGAGCACGTGGCGCATACTGAAGAAACCCTCCTTCTCCCACCATTCGTACCAGGCGCTCTCAACGGCTTCGGGGTGGTAGGCCTTGAAGTGAGGGTCCTCGAGAGACTTGAGGCGCTTCTTCTCTCCTACGGGGGTATCTTCAACGTATTCGGGGATGGCCTCCTCCTCCTTCTTCTCGGCCTTGGCCTTCTTCTCCTTGTTCTTGGAGGCGGCGGGTGCGGCGGCAGCCTTTGCTGCCTTTTCGGCCATCTTCTGCTTGAACTTGGCGTCCTTCTCGGCCTTCTTGCGCTCCTTCTCCAATTCCTTCTCGGTCTTCACCTTCGGGGGTGCGCCGGCGGCGGCACCGGCATCCTGGCCGGCGGCATGGGTGGCGGACGTCGAGGAGACCTGGGCCTTGGTTTCGGCCGAGACAGCCGGAGGCGCTTCTTCCTTGAGGCCCTCGGTGGCGCCAACTGGAACAAGAGGCAACATGGTCAGTCAGTCAGTTCAATGTTAGGAGATGGCACGATCAGGGTTGGGCAAGGAGGCGTCGTGAGCATGGTGGGGGGGAGGTGGGAGGGTGGAGGGGTAGGGCGCACTGGGGTTTCCGCGTCCGCTGTCGGTAGCCATGGTGGCACGTGTCTGTAGGAACGGTCGTAGAGGTGGTCGTGGACGTGGACTGAGTGATGGAGGGCGCACACGGAGTGCTCGAAGAAATATTGATTTGGACGTGGTGGGTACTTTGGCGAAGAAGCCCGGAGAGGTGGGCTTCGACTGATGTCTAAATACGTACAAAAAAATCTCCAAAAGGTCTCCGATGAGGGGAGGGGCAGGCCGATATGACTCGGCGGTCTGGTTGCAGTACTTCTCTGAATTTGACTCACAGGATTGGATGTTCAAGGAGGTGCGCTTTGGAGGGGTCATGCAGCTAAGAAAAAATTGGGCCTGAGTCACCTACATAGCAGGTTACCTAGGTAGGTAGTCTGGTAGTCCAGGGACGCCTAGTATTAGTACACAACCTACCTACCCACGCTGTTGCAGCACAGCCACAGGGGGGCGGGCATCAATGACATGCTTTATCGATTATCGATAAGACTTTGCAGCTAGCTGCCTATCTATGTCTTCCATGGAATTGCGACGACCTCAGGCAGACTCTCCAGATTTGATTGATCGATTGACCCCATACATACACACATACCTAGCCAGCTTCAATCACATTCTCTAAGCAGGAGTTGAATTGTTGATCCAGTCAGCGTTGGTTCAACCCCGGAGAACCGCCTTGTTATTCACCAGTCGGCTGTTACAAGCCTTCTGTTCTCTTCGATGAGATTGCAATAACCCTTACTGAATTCAGCAGTGCTGAATGTTTCTTCATCTTCTTCGCTTTCGTCATATCTCCTTCTATCAGGTGAAACCCCGGGCAAGTTTGAACGTGGCGACGCAATGCACGTGCCAGGATATGCCAAGCTGATCGCTCCAAGAGCACACAAGCATCATGCTCTTTTCTCTGTCTACGGCAACGAGAGAGGTCACAAGGTAATTGGAGCCATACGTCTGCCCAAATACAAGCAAGGGGGTTTTCTTCTTATTTTTTTTGGTTGTTGCTGACCATCCCACTTACAGTATGGACTTGTTGATGCCGTACACAAAACCTTTCATGGTCTTCGACGCGGTAACCTTGAATTTCAGGATGGACTGGTCGTGCTTGCTTCCCGGCAATACGCTTCCTGGTTGCAGGACAATGAATTCATGGCGGCATTGTTAGACCCTTTCAAGGGGCGCCGCGGCAAGAAGGACCCTCCTCGACCTCAAATCGACGTCCTCGCCGCCGCCGTCGACGGTCTGCATCCTCCTCACGCAATGGGCGATACGGCTCATGGATTCTCCTTCTTTTACGGTCCCGCGCGTCATATCATGCCGAAATTGTGGCAGGACGACGGCCAACCAAACCCTTTGCGCGAATCAAAGCTGCAGGAGGCCATCACGTTCAAGTTTGAGAGTCCGTCTTTGAACAGGCTCCACTGTACGCTGCCTCTTGCCAACACCATTTTCCAAAATGGTCTTCGGTCCACCATGCTGGCGAGCCGCTGGCATCGACCAACACCCAGAGGCGCGTTGGTGCCGTTTGGTGTCAAAGAAAAGCGGTCCCAGGACGTCGTCTATTTTCCTATGTCAAGCTCTTTACAAGTCTATGTCGATTCCCCAATGGTCCCAATCACTGTCCCTCGCAAGATTGTCGCGGGGCTGGGCAACATTGTTAGTCAGATCGAGGTGGGTGGCCACGAAATCCCGGCCTCGGCAGAGCTTGAGACAGCCGTCAGTGAGCTCTACACTAGACGCGCGAAAGAAGGGCACGAGTTCCCCCCGGGCCCCGTAGGAGTCTGGGCAATTGTTGTGCCACCAGGCCGCTTCCAAAATGAAGACTTGGAACTTTTGAAAGATTGGACCGGGGACCTGAGTCGGATTCAGACCGCGTATGATGAATGGGGGCAGGCTCTGGCCTTCAAAGATTTGGTGCACCAGCTCCTGCGACATGGCGGTAGAGTCTACAAGATCCGTAAGTTTGACATCAACTCTGTTGTACGTACATCCTCACAACACTAACAAATAAATGCGAAGTGAGCGGAGGAGGAGGGTGGGGAAAGAAGCAAGGCCTCCTTTCGCTGGACCCCGAGACCACCTACTCTGCATCGTCCGAGGAAGAAGACTTGGAGAGCTTCATTCGCTCCTTTGAGAGCCGACACAACGGGGGTGATCAGCAAGGCGTGGTTTCCCCGGGATCCTGGATTCAATACTTTGTTTCACCCCCCATGAGCGCCCGACCAAATCCTCCGAGACCGTACGGCGCGACTATGTCAATTGCTTTGGGAGTATCAGGAAGCGCAACGTCGGAGGAACCACCGTCGATCGACGGCACCCCGGAGTGGAAGGTCGTCCCCGAACACTTTGGCGCGGTTTCGGACCATGGGCTCTTCCTCAAACATGATTTAAAAGGGTTCGTCAGTCAGTCGAAACTTGACGTACCGGGGTCGTGGGTGGGATCCTTAAAGGTGTCCAACCCTTGAAAAGGGCACATTCTGTAACTAATTGTGTAATGGGCACCAAGCCCGTGTATAGAAACACGTAACAGTTTAGGTTTTGTCATCAGCCGTAATTCAATGGGCCTGATATGTGTTACCTCACTTTCTTTCTCGCGGTTAGTGAGACACCCTGAGCGGTGGCCGGCTGTTCGTCCGGTGTGTGTGTGTGTGTGTGTGTGTGAACATTTCGTTTCGACTGACTATGCGCGACCACACGTATAGGACTGACGCAGCTCTGTAACCCGCGGCTCGGCCTGCATTCAAGTGGATGCTTTTCCCCTCACGTGCAACTTTCTTCAAACCTGCACAAACCTGATCTGATAAAGTACCTAAATCCAAAGCAGACAGACATAAGCGGCGCCGTGAAACTTGAAAAAATCCATCCGCACAGAGAGAAGATGGCCACAAGCAGCGCGACGCCCTCCAAGGTTGGGGTCATCTCGATCGGCGACATGGGCGTCGGCATCGCCAAGCTCCTCGTTGCAAAAGGCTTCCGGGTCGCAACCAACGTCAAAGGCCGCAGGTAAACCAACCAACCAACCAACCACCCGCCTCTTTTTTTCACCGTTCGCGCCGTGGCCTCGCTCACGCTGACCCCGCCCCCCCTCCCCCCTCGCAGCGAAGACACCGTCCAACGCGCCCGCGACGCAAACGTCGAGCTCTTGGACTCGGACCTGGACCTCGCGTCCCAGTGCGCCGTTGTCCTCTCCGTCGTCCCTCCCCGGGACGCCGAGGCGACGGCGGATCGCATCATCGACGCCCTCGCCGGCGGCGTCTCGCGCGATCCGCCTCTCTACTTCGTCGACATGAACGCCGTCGCGCCCTCGACGTGCAAGTCCATTGCGTCGTCCTTCGCCCGCGCCCGCGTCCCCGCGGTCTTCGTCGACGCCTGTATCATCGGCGCCCCGCCCCGCCCGCAATCCGCCCCCAATGCCGGCACCAACGTCTCCTCATCTACGGCCCCACAGGGTGAGGGCGGCGACGACGGCTGGTACGTCCCGGGGATGCCCATGTCCGGCCCGCACAAGCTGGCTGACCTCTCCCTTCCGGGGCCAGAGGGTCCCGAGACGGAGACCTTTGGCGCCCGCCTAAGCGCCGTGCTCGGCGGGTCCCACATCTCCCCCGACGTCGGCGCCGCAAGCGGCCTGAAGATGTGTTTCGCCTCCCTGACCAAGGGGTTCACCGCCATCGCCACGCAAGCATTCACGAGCGCCCACCGCATGGGCGTCCTGGACCACCTGCGCGGCGAGCTGTCGGCGCGTCTGCCAGGCCAGTTCGGCGTCGCCGAGAAGGGCATCGTGTCGATGCCGCCCAAGGCGTACCGGTGGGTCCGCGAGATGGAGGAGATCAGCAAGACGCACGCTGAGGAGGGCGGCTTCGGGCCCGAGCTGTTTGCGGGTGCGGCGGGGGTGTACAGGGCCGTGGCAGAGGACTCTCCGCTCGGAACGGAGAAGATTGGCAAGAGGAAGAGGGGCACAACGGTGGAGGATGTGGCGGCGGCGTTGACTGAAGGGTTCGAGAGGAAGAGGAAGAAGACGGATTGAGGTTGCATGTGATCCCGCCCAGGAATCACGGCAAACAGATGAGAAAATAGATGTTAAACGCAAAGATAGACGCGTGGGTCTTACGCCCTGCGACCCATTTTCTGTTTACATGACAGAGCTTTTTGTGATGTATAAAAAAAACAGCTCGCCCTGAACGCCGTCCCGTGTCATGAACCACGCGCTGCCGACCCGAACCTGTTCCCGCAAACCCATTCGCTCCTAATATTACATTCACCATCCATTATGCGCCATTTCAGATACAGCCGTGTTATAAGTTGCCCTCCAATATCGTTCCCATGAATCCAAACCACGCATTACAACACTGACAACGTCAAATCACCCATGAGCTTTGCCTTGATTTGGATGTCCACCTCCAAGTTGACTTTCAGATCTACAATGAAGCCTCGCTCGCCATCATTGAGAATGTCGCGTGGGTTCTTGGTTCGCTGCGGCAAGGGCGTAGAGAAATCAGGGCCGCCAGGTGGAAGCTCACCGAACTCGGGTACCTCACGTAATGGTGCTCTCAGGGATATATCCTTGGATGTACGCCTACGAACGGGAGGGCGCCTCAAGGGCCGGAAACTTGATGACGAAGAACTACTCGTGGCATCGGTGTCCGACGCAAGCGATGACGCACTGCTCTCCCCGAGCTGCGGTAGTCTCGTCGGCGCTGTTCGTCGTGCCGGAACGCCCGGGCGGAGGGGCACCGGGTCTACCAAATGCTCATCGCCCGCAGGTGGTGCTGACGCCGGTGCGGCTCTGGGTGCCGAAGGACGTCTTCTC
The DNA here is from genome assembly GCA_030867305.1 of Colletotrichum zoysiae. Lineage (NCBI taxonomy): Eukaryota > Fungi > Ascomycota > Sordariomycetes > Glomerellales > Glomerellaceae > Colletotrichum > Colletotrichum zoysiae. The sequence continues at coordinate 34,991 of MU843080.1, read as the reverse complement.
GCAGGCCTTGATCCCGACTGGGTTGAGTTGGAGTTTTTGGGTCCGAGGTCGCGGGTGTCCTCTCCAGCGTCGCTCTCGTGCTCACGATCTAAGCCATCCAACATGGACTTGCCCTTGGTGTCCGACGTTGACGAGCGTGGTTTTCTTCGTGGCTTAGAGGACTGAGATCTGGACTTGGACCGTGATTCCTGTTGAGAGTTGCGCAGGGTAGATATATTACTGTTGCCGGCAGATGGCATCGGGCCCTCGGTGTGCTGGGCTGGTTCCATCCCGTGTAAGTGATGGAACCTTCGTTGGATGGGCCTGGTAGTTGGAGATGACGGCGTGTATGCTCGTTAATAGGGTGATGAAAGGGTCCAGGATGTGCTGAATAGCACGAAGACAGTTGCGTATGTCTCGTAGATCCCAGAAAGTAAAATGTAATCACCCCAAGGTTGAAATAAACCCTCGTGTCGCACTCGTGGAGATGGTTGTGTCTTTATGTGTTGATGGCCGTCCCCACGATTCAGTCGCTCAAAGAAAGGGCGTATGGGAGCGGTCTGCGTGCCCAAATGGATGGTTTGGGTCGGGCCTTATACCAGCAACCGTCATATTGTTGCTTCGCTCATCGTCGGTCCGTTTTAGTGTTGCGAGTGTGAATGGTACGATACCACCGGTGTCTCCGTTTGTGCGAAATGTGGTCGCTGCCCGTATTCACCGATGGCTCCCCAGTACGGTTGCAACGATTTCCAAGGTTTGGGATGACGGTGGGAAGAGAGAGGCAAATAGGCGCTGGGACCGACCTGGAGGTGAGGAGGAAGACCAGAGGCGCGGACGGGGGACCGGGGAAGAGAAGTGGGCAGCGGGCAGGCGCGAGTGTGCATGCACCCTGACGTTGCATGCAGCGCAGGCCGGACGTGCGCTTGGCGGGGGACATGGGGGGTTACGATTTTCCTTGGTTTTTGGGGAACGTTGCCAAGTTGCTAGTCACATGCATGGAGGGCCCCCATAATCGGAAACTTGGTTTTTGTTTTGGACCAAAGAATGCGGATTTCTGCAAACCCGAGGCATAGCTGTTGTCCAATTCGTGTTTTCTTTTCGTTCAAGGAACAGGGCTCACAGGAGTGGGATCTACCTAGCCCGGTGAGTAACATCAGCACAGATATTCCAGGAAACGTTCGAGAAACCAGGAGGACTACGGAGGCAATGCCGAAAAGGATCCCCACGTTTAACTGGTCCCCTGGGTCTTTGCTTTGACCTTAACCACGGCGAATGGCATTGCCGTTCGGAGTTCAATCCTGCTCTTCAAGGGTAATGGAGTGAGTGAGTGAGTGGCAATTGTTCGCCTCTGCGGTGTATCCGTACATGCAGCTAAGCTAGGGGTCCACGATGCTATTGGTGTGTTGTAGACAACCCACGTTGGATGGCATTCTGAGCGAATGGCCACCCGCATGTCCGTGACCTGACATTCATTCCAGCACATCTTGTTCTCGCGACTGGCCCGAGACACTGCGCGCAGCATGAACCTAGGTAAACCGAGCCAGTTTTTACTCGATCATGTCGATATCGTCATGCGTAGCGGGTACCGCGGCGGCAGCAGCGGCGCCGCCTCCGTTCGCCTGAGGCGCAGTCTCGCCCGAGTTTCCTCCGCCAAAGTAGTCTGCCATCTCGGCATCCAGTTCCTCTTGGGTTTTCCGAGTGCGACCGTCCTTGCCAGGTCGGCCCTTTCTTCCGCCGTCTTGATCCCTCCCCCCATCTCTACCTCCGTCTCTGCCTCCCCCTTCCCTGCGAGCGCCAGGCCTACGACCACCGTCGTTGCCGCCACGTCGTCGCGGCATGGGGCTGCGCGAGCGGTTTCTGGAGCGTCCCCCGGGGATGTATCTGTCAATGCCCCTACTGGCAGCTTCGTCAACGTCGTATTGGCGGCCAGGCGACATTGATCTGGAACGGCCGCCGGGAGCAGAGATACGTTCGGCCAGGGGACGGCCCGGCATCACTGCCGAGTCAAACGGGTTGCGAGATCGGGGGCCCGGTCCACCAGGCATGATCGACAACCTGATAGGTTGGCCTGAGACTTGTTAGACTTGGAGTATTCGCAGGCAGAGGCCCAAAGTACGTACCGTTGGCGTTGGCGCCGTCAAATTCCTTAACCGCCTCCAGAGCATCCTCGCGGGACTCCATCGTAACAAAGGCAACGCCTTCTGAGCGTCCAGCGCGATCATACTTGAGATCCAGCTTGGCCACAGGTCCGATCCTGTTGAAGAGTTCCTGAATGTATCTTAGCCACCCGGACCCATTAACCGCGTATGTCCAACAGCTCGTACCTCCAAATCCTCCGGAGTCAGTTCGTAATGGATGTTCTCGACACGGATCTTTGCGCTGCTAGAATCTCTGCGATACAGAATCAGCATAGCTGTTTCACGACTGTCCACAATGAGGCTACGTTACCTCTGTTCCGGCTCGTCGCGTCTACGTCGCGGGGCTGGGCCGCGACGGTTATCTGTTCACTTTAGCTGCTGGTCAAATGGAATATTGACGCCAGCCAAGCCGTACCGTGTTCTTCAAACCGATCGTGAACCCATTCGCTAATCGAGCGTTAGCCGCTGACGCGTATTGGCCTCTTCATTCTGCTGAGGCTTACCTGTCGAGGTTTCTAGGTTCGTCGCGGAAAGACTGTACCGCAGGATGACGACACCTGTTAGCTAGGCCCTTGCAATTGACAGGAACCGCTCCCGGTCTCCAACGAGGCGTTCAGCGCGAATCGACAGCTGCGAGAAAATCGAGGTCGACCGGGATGAGGGTGAGGGAGGATCTTTCAACCTAGACGATTGAGTCTGGAGATCAAGCACGGGGACAGTCGGGAGTTTGCGCCGTACCTTTCTGATGCCATCGCGAGGGTATTCTTGACGTTCCCGTTCACGTCTACGAGGAGCACCTCCGCCGCCTCCACGGCGGTTGCGGGAGCCGTCGGCCTTCTGTGTTGCGTCGAGTAAGCTTCGTGGTCGCATACCGTGCAAGGCGCTGGGGGTGTTCGTACCTTTTCACCGAGGATCTCGTCAAGGCTGCGGTCCAATTTGTCCGCCATGGTGGGTGTCTGGTAAGGAAGATGGTATTGAGAGAACCAACGCAGCTCCCAGTGTTGAGTCGATCAGACGAAAGGTTCTGCACCTTCGGTCTCGATGGAAATCAGTTTTTGTTGCAGGATGTGATGGGACAACAATGCTAGTTCACGACTCGGGCACTCGACGTATCGCTGAGCGCGGATCGACCGAAACGACTCTGGGGTGTGGCGCTGCGAGGTGACCGTAGGTACATCGTACATCGTACCTAGGGTGGCTGAAAGCTTGCTATCCCAGCGGGGGCTCTTTTGGAGTGGCTCGCTGTCATTGGCTAACGAGATCCAACACAGGAACATAGGTCAGGAGCTCCCCATATTAGAGGTACGAAGTACTTCGTACAATGGATCACGCTACAAGTCTCAGGGGTCCGGTACCCAAGTGTCTCTTCGCGGATGTACCTAGCACTATTATTGTGTACCTGGTGACCCTCACGAGGAACCAACCGCCTTGGAAACCGGACCATGGCCTCCTCCTCGCGGCATTCCACAGTATCGACTTCTGAGCCATTCAAGGTCTTAGCACTACTCAGCGCGCCCGTCACCCGGTGGTCGCAAACTTACAGGCGATGTCTCGTTCGTCTGTCTTAGAACACCCTGCGTCCGTTGATGCGACTCAGGATGGATCCGGGCCGGAGTTAGTCCTCGAGGGGGAGGGGGGAGACGCTAAGCCCCTTTTGTCACACCAACTGTAACTTTAGTGTAGAGCTGTCCTCCCCAATGCGCATCCCTTGAATCGATCAGCCCGTCAACGTGGGATTCTCGTATCTGGCCAAATTTCTCGCTCCTTCAGCCAGAGACACACGAGAAGGAGCGCCCAGTGTCATCTTCTTCGACCACTGCGCGGCCGCCATTTCCTGCGAGTCGAACAACGCGCAACTCTCTTGAGCCTGTTCTGAACCTACTTCGAGACGGACCGCTTGCCCGAAAGCTACAACATACCCAGCTGCGCGAAGCCAAGCCAAGGGCTGTCGACGACAACTTCTTGATCCACGATTACCTTTATGATTTTCGCATCCTCCTTCACCACCTAAGACTGCCACCCATGGCTCGCCCCATGGGGTCAGTTCGTTTGAAAAAGGCGAACCCGGTGACCCTCCTGCTTGGCGCAGTGCTGTGCATCTTCATCATCGTCTTCCTCGTCGGGCCCTCCAAGTCGATCACGGCAGAGCCGGCTGGTACCGCCTCTCACCACCTATCGCCGCCAACAGCGCCCTATCGAAAGAAGGCAAAGGGCGACACGAGGCCACCGCCGGTCGTTCACTACAATCTCAACAATGTCACCATCACGACCGATCCCATTGGCAACCGCGAGTCCGTTCTGATCTTGACGCCAATGGCTCGTTTCTACCAGGGGTATTGGGACAACCTGCTGAGCCTCAATTACCCCCACGACCTTATCTCGCTCGGCTTCATTCTGCCCAAAACCAAGGAAGGAAACGCCGCGACGGCGGCGCTGCAGGAACAGATCACCAAGACCCAGCGCTCGGACAAGAACCGCTTCAAGAGCATCGTCATAATGCGTCAAGACTTCGAGCCGGCCATTGCATCCCAGGATGAAAGCGAGCGGCACAAGATGGAGAACCAGAAGGCCAGGCGGGCAAGCATGTCCAAGGCCCGCAATTCGTTGCTGTTCACGACCCTGGGACCCCAGACATCCTGGGTGCTGTGGCTTGATGCCGATATTATCGAAACGCCGCCGACTCTCATTCAGGACCTGGCAGCGCACGACAAAGCCGTCATTGTCCCCAACTGCTTCCAGCGGTACATGAACCCCGAGACCAAGAAGATGGAGGAGCGGCCCTACGACTTCAACAGTTGGCAGGATAGCGAGATAGCGCAAAAGATGGCCGAGACGATGGGCCCCGACGACATTCTGCTCGAGGGTTACAAGGACATGCCAACGTACCGTGCGTTGATGGCGTATCTGGGCACCGATGAAAATGACAAGAAGATGGAAATTCCCTTGGACGGCGTCGGCGGCACTGCGTTACTCGTCAAAGCGGACGTCCATCGCGACGGCGCCATGTTCCCTCCCTTCTCCTTTTACCACCTCATTGAGACGGAAGGTTTCGCGAAGATGGCGAAGCGCCTGGGCTGGCAGCCGTTTGGGCTCCCGAACTACAGAGTAAGCAGACCTTGTTCACCGTCGATTGGTTCAGTATCTCACATATTGTGCAGGTCTATCACTACAATGAATAGTGGCGAGGCGCCGCGACGATCAGAATACACGCGCCTACCAGTGTCTTTTCCAGTGAGACAGTAGCCAGAAGTCCTCTTCCAACGCCATCGGCAGCGGCATCACGAATTTACGCGCGGGGCTCATGAGAAAGAAACACACGCCTTTTGAAACCAGAGCGCAGATACCCCTTTTTTCGTATCTTGCCAGAAACATAATTGCACTCGAAATATTTGCGACAGAAACAAAAAGGGGGCAAAGATGGAGAGCGACAGGCGTTCTTTGTAGTATAGCCACACAAGTCACACAACCCCATCTACCCACCTACACACAGCAAACTTCCTACACACTTGGATCCCCCCCCCCTTTTTTTTTTCCTTTTTCGTTTTTTTTCCGTGATGGATCAGGAGTATGGGGATTAGGGGATAGCAGGAAGGGCTGGGCTTGAGCGGCTAGGCGGCCTCATGACATGAAGGCGGCTGCGTCCGAGGGGTGTAAGAGTATACACGAAAGCGCCAATGAGCTCAGAGAAGGGTGGCGGCGGGGACAGGAGGGAGAAGGGACATGATGGGGCCGCGCCAACACAGGTATCTCCAGCATTAGAAGGAGTCACTTATCCTTCAGGTTCGAGGGCTCCGGGCGTGATAGACCAAAAATCATATGTTATCCAACAACAGAAAGAGAAAGACCCAAAAAAGAAGGCCCGGTCCATGTTTGTTTTCGTTTGTACGAATTACGCTCGGCATATTATACGCATTCCCTTTGACCCACGCGCCGTCATTCCTGTCCAAACAGAGGTGATGAATCTCCCGTATAAGATAAAAAACACCCCCTTCACGCTTCCCGAAACGCAACCCATATTCTCCCTCCAGGTAGCAACCGCCCGGGACTCCATATCCCGGCCATCCCCTCCCCGCTCCCTCTGCATCCGCCTCTCATGATGACAATCTTGCGCAGGATACTATCACCCCGCGACGCACGAGTCGAGACGCCAGGCGAACCCGTCCTCGTACACTACGGCCCCTCGTACCTCCCCTCGTCGTCGCGGCACCAGAATTCGACGAGCGCGCGGGTGCCGAGCACGTCGCCGCCGCGCAGCAGCGCCGCGACGTCGACGTTGAGGGGCGAGTCGGTCTCGGGGTACGCCAGCAGCGTGCGCACGGCGCGCACGCTCTCGAGGACGCTGTAGGCCGGCGTCCAGGCGTCCTTGAGCAGGTCGAGACAGATCTCGCCCGTCTGCAGCGCAATGTTGGCGTGCACGACGGGCGTCACGAAGCGTATCGTCGGCGGCCGCAGGGGGTAGTCCTGCGGGATCTGGATGGCGAGGAGCCAGCGGCCTTCTATATTGGGGGGAAAGAGAGAACAGCAACGCGTTAGCCATCATGAATCTAGGGTTGTTTTTGTTTTTGTTTTTTTCCATCGCGCGGCGTAAGGTAGGGAGGGATGCGACGCATGCCCTTCGACCACGACCGGTCTCGCAAGAGGGGAAGGGGTGAAGAAGGGTGGGCGTGGGCGTTCAAATACCATCATATCCGTTCCCGATCCCCCGTCCGTTTATCACGGCTTCCCAAGTGAGGAGGTCCTCGTCGTCGACAGGACCCAGCCTCTCGATCCCCTGCTCATCCTTCTGCTCTGCCCGCCACACACCCAGCTCCTTGATGAGCCTCTTGATCGCGCCCCGCCCGTCCGACGACTTGGACTTGGACTTGGACTTTTTTGTTGCATCTGCACGGTTCGACTGGGAGTCGGGCAGGTTCTGGATCCGCCACGACATGTTGACGAATGCTGGTGGAGGAGGATGAGCTCGCGTCTCGGCTCGGTCGGGTGCGGGAGAGAGAGAGCCAGGTGATGATAGCAACTACAAGAGTTGACTACAGCAGTGGTTCGAACGCGGGTAGTATTAGTAGCTTGCTGGTCAATTGGATAGATTGAACAAAAGCGTGTATGGTATCTTGCTGTCTTTCAAGACTTGGGTTCGTCAAGAGTGAATGCGGAGAGATGAGCTGTTGGAGCTCTATAAACAGGGATGGACGAGGAAGTTTGGGGAGAGGCCTAAGCCTAAGGGTTAGCTTTCGCCAGTGAATGACTTGGTCACGCTCAAGACGTACCTTGTATTGCGCAACGCCACGGGTGGGGCCACCGCGGGCTCAGCCGAGGTCTCCAGGCCGGCCTTCTACCTTTGATTTTCGGTCCCTGATCAACTTCACCCGTCGTGCCGAACAACGTTACGCGAAAGTCGGATCGACCGTAACTCCAGCTGCGGTTGTTCCCGAACTTGGGGGATCTGCACATCTCTTTACTGCCGTATTCTCAGAAAATGTTCATTAATATTTGTCTACGTCGCGATTTGTGCCATCTTTCCATCATCTAGTGGGCTGAAACAGCCAGCCGACCAAAGAACTAAGAGGGACGCTACAATAGTGTGCCTCGACTTGTCTGCCTCGCCATGTTTTTGCCGTACTAAATTCGCTGTTCATCCCCGATATGTCCGAGTTGGGAGACGAAATCAGTCAAAGTACATATGTTCCCGCCCCTCGCAGTTGTCACGATGACATACAGCTGCGTACCTGCTATGCTCATGCAACTTGCTGCTCATGCTATCATCACAAAAAACGCCGAATCCGTGTCCCAAAATACTTGGCCCGAGAGTACTGCTCGTTCCCGCAGGTATGCAGGGCCTAGCAACGAGCGATAATCGCTCTTCCTCAAAGAAAAAAAAAACAAGGGCGTGATAAAGTTTCCAGTCGCCAGTGAGGGCCCAGACTGAGACGTTTAGCACCCCGTTTCATGGAGGAAGAACGTAACCCCGCCGAACGCGTCCGACGAGAGAGAATGTGCAAAAAGTTGTACAAGAATTCCATATACATGCGTCGTGAGGCCACCGTTGTGATGTAAGGTCGGGGCCGAGTAGATAGTGACCAATCACTCAGTCGTTGGGGGGGCAAAATGTATTTCCCGGAGTGAAATCATGCCGAAGTGTCGTCCTTGGGCTTCCAGAATCGCATCATTCTGCTGAGTCGTTTTGATTTGCTCGATTTGTTCTTCTTGTCGTTCTCACCCTCGCATGGGACTTCCAATGAAAGCTTGCTGCGTTCGCCGTGAGAGCTGCTGATGAGCCTGCTTAGACTGGCAAGACTGGATCTGCGGCGGCCAAAGGCTGCCGAAGATACCGAAACTGGCCTTTGTTGATCGGGCCGGATAGGATTCTGTCTCAATTGACTGTTGGTCGCAAACGAGCTGTCTCTGGTCATCGTAGAGTGACTGGACGTCAAAGAAGGAATATCCACAGAGAGCCTGACCTCCGGGCCAGGCTCCCCAAGTAGCAACGACTGGAAGTTGTTCTCTTCATTAACCGATGACGGCGCCGTGGAAATTCGCTGCGCATCGTAAGACATGGGCGAACGAGGCGACGGGAACGAGGAGGCGTGACTCATTGAATAGGGACTGACAGGAACATGAGAGGGGGTCGGCAGGTGAAGAGGACTGACGTCAACCGGAGACAGATCCTTGCTCGCAAGAATTCTCCTCGGCGAGGGAGTCGCGGAGCCAGTCGACTCCGCCTTCTCTTGGAAGATGGAGCTTGTGCGGAATTCGGGCAGCTCCGGAATGGGGGGTTCCTCAACAATTACGTTGTCTCGCAGAGAAGCTAGCGACTTCTCGGATTTCATGCTAGCGGCCACCTTGGTCGCATCCTTCTCGGCGGTGGCAGGGACCCCACGGGTGCTCGTATCGTCCGACGCGACGGGCGCAACATCCAAGATGGGCTTCTTGACGATGTTGGTCGCAGGCGGCGTGGCCTCATCACCTGACGATTCCTCGCTGTTTTGCGCAGCCCTCCTCCCGCTGTTCGTGTGAAGCGATGCGGACTTGCCCGTGTGTTCGTCGTCCTCCTCGTCCTCCTCGAAGACATCGGCCATTGTTGAGCTGCTGCCAAAGCGGTGGATCCCGAAGCGAGCAGCCTCAAAAGGCACCATTTCGGGAGCACTCTCGGCACGCCTATGGTAGTGCATCCCTGGACCGCTGAAGCCTTTCATACCTTGTGCGCTGTGAAGCTGGCGCTTGGTAGAGGCAGCGGCTCGCTGAGCAGCATCCCATTCAGGGTTGTTGCCTAGAGGTGTGTTGAAAGGACCTAGGGCAGCATCCAGATCGATCATGGGGAAAGGGGTGTCATCCTGGGCCGACAAAGGACGCGGTTTCCACTCTTGCAAGTTCTGCGGTTGGCTAGAGGTGTCCGTGACCATGAGTGTTGGCGTCACGGGCTCAATGTTGACTTCGGGCTCGGCCATGAGAGCGTCGTCCTTTGGTTCAGTGGTCTCGAATCGACGGGCCGAGTCGCCGGAGAGATCCAAATCCTTGCATTTCTTGTTGCGTGGCTTGCTTTTGCGCGCCAAGATGGACCCTGCCCAGTTTTTGACCTTCTTCTTCTTTTTTGACTTTTTGCCTTCGGGTCTTTGACCGTTGTGCTCCGAGGTGTCTGGAGTCGTGATCGAATCCGAGACGTGCTCAGAGGTGGAGGAGGATGCGGAACTGTGCGGCTTGGATCCGGAATCAGAGGAACTGGAACTCAGAGGCCGTGTGCGTAGCGGCGATGCAGCAGCGGCGAAGGGGTCGAGTCCGAAGAATGACCAACGCTTTGGGGTCTTGCTTGGGCTCGGCATCGGAGGGCCAACAGTACCCGCTTCCGGCAGGTTGATGAGTGTGGGAATCGAGTTTCTTCTTCTTGGAGAAGCCCCTACTGACTGAATGCTCTGGGATCGTTCAAGAACAGCCCCTGCAGTGCTGGGTCTCGACTCGTTTGTCTGCCTTGATGGAGTGAGCACGAGAGGAATGACGGGCTCGCTTTCCGCGTTTGCGATGGTTGGAATGGAAATGATGGAAGATATGCTGCCAGACACAGAATGTCCACCAGGCCGTGCCGTTACGGTGCTAGAAGTATCACTAGACACCATCGATAGTGGGCGGGGAATGAACTCGAGAGTGTCAGAGAATCCAACGCGGGCACGGGTCACAGGCCTGGCCGCGGGTGAAGCTCTGTCACTCGGAGTGCCCGCATCGGCAGTCACGGGCCTGGTGAGCTCTGGTGGTACTCTGAGAGCAGGCTCGGATTCGACGCCCTTCAGCGTCTTCCCGTTCAACCCTCCGTTCTGATCTTCTAGACGCCGGTCATATTCAGATGGACTGGTCGGTGCGCTGTTGCCTCGCACGTTCCCGGGTGCTGAGGGCTGCACAATGAGAGAGAGGTCGTGACTCGATAGTGCTGCTGATCGTCTATGGGCGTGGCCGCGGCGGTTGGCGGGTTTGGAAGGTGGCAATTGGAAGTTGGGGGATGCGAAGCCACTGTCGGATCTTGTCGGGCTTGTACCCGTCACTGTGATGGAGTCTCCAGAGCGGATGCTCCCTCCAACGAATTCGCTTCCTCCTCTTCTATGCCCGACCCCAGTTGGTCGTGAAGGCGATGGCACGAGTCTGGGGGACAGGGGAGGCGGAGACAACGGAGGGCTAAGGAGGGAGATGGAATCCGGCGACAGCGAAGCACCCGGGTTGAATGTGAAGTTGGGAAGCGCAGGTGATCTTGAAGGTCGATCAGCGGGGTCGGCAGCCATGCTGAAGGTAGACCGGTCATGAATTTCGATGGCGGATAGCGGCCGTCGCCCGGTTGCTCTCGAGAAGGACGAAGGCGCCGAGGCGGACGATGGCCTTGCCGGGAAAACAAAAGGCGGGTTCGGCAAGGGAGGCATCGTCCGAGGGGAGCCTGATCCTGAGAAGGGTATTGTGGAGGAAGTAGAAGTATCCATCATTACTGGTAGAGAAATGGCTTGCATCGAAGGCTGGTCCAAAATATTTGTACCGGCGGAACCCGTCATTCTCTCGGGTCCAACAGTTGTTGCCATGCTTCGACTGAGCCGCTCTGCGGCTACAGGATCGGTCAGGAATTAAAAGGAGGACATATAGAGGGCGCAATTGCGAGGAGGCCGTCGGTGAGTGAGAAAAGGGGAATTCGGTTGGTTCTCGATGTAGACAGCGCGTGTCGGGCAATGTGCAGAGGCGATGAAGAACGGGGTTGGTGATTAATTCTGTTGTGTCAACGTCTTTGCAAACAGTGGCCTTTTCTAGTGCGAAGCGTTGGCTGGACAGGACTGAAGCTTCAGACACCACACCTAGGTGGGCGGGTAGGCAGGCAGGGAGGCACCTTTTCGATCGGGAGGGGGATGTCGAATGCGGCGCGTTGACGATGGGAATTGGACGAAATTGGCGTTCACGAGTGCGTACGTGACAGAACCGGTCGACCAGGTAAGACAAATGCTATTTATCGAAGATAAAGATTGAAGGAGTTTGTTAAGGAGCGGACGGTACAAGACCAGAAGCAAACCTGCAAGATTTACAGCTGGAATTGAACCACGAAACAGAAGTCAGTGAACGACGACGGCCTCGAAAGGTTTTGGGGGGGGAAAGAGTTGATAGGAATAAGAGGGGGTTGCGACGCGGAAGACTAAAGAGAGGATGAGATGGATGGGTGGACTTGGGATTAGAATTGGGGACAGACACACACACACACACACACACACACACGCGCGCACACACACACGCACACACACAACACACACACACACGCACACCAGCGAGAAGCGACGAGTCGGGTCCAGCGGTTGGGGTGTGGGCGATGGGGCAGGGGGTGTGCAGATGTGGACAGGGAGGGGGTGGTAAAAGGAAAACCTCAGTTGGGTTTGGACAGACTGGTTCGGGGAGTGGAAGGGGGAGAGGAGGGGGGGACAGCACGAGGGGGAAGGAAGGAGAAGAGGGAGGAGCGGCAGGGACACGCTGACCAGGGTGTGAGATTGTGACTCCAACAAGTCAATCAGGACTCCTCCAGAGCCCAGACACAAGCAAGGCAGGGACAACCGGCGGGGGGGGCTTGCTCAGGTTGATGGGGCAGCAGCCGTAGCGTAGATACAGTACCTAGTACTACGTAGGTAGGTAGGTAGGTTGGAATACTCACACATAATACGCCAAAGAAAGAAGGAAGGAAAGAAAGAAAGAGCAAGTAAGTACTTGACAGCGCCATGAACCGCCAAAAGGTGCATACGCAAGCTTACCCCTACCTACCTATGTAGGAAGCAACACGGCGGTTACAGTGTACACATATTAAACGCCAAACAGTTTATAAAAAACATTGAATAGATAAATGAAAAGTTGTGTACCCTACTGGCAAAATAGAGAGAGAGAGAGAGAGAGCTCTCATCATCGACCTCATCTAGTCTACCTACCCAGTACGATGCGCAGAGACGACGAGTAACCTTCTACAAACGAAGTATGCGTAAACTCATCCTGCGTGCGTGCACACAGCGCCGGGTGCAACACGCAGTTAGTTACCACTCTTGCTGACCTACCTATCTAGGCAACTCATCGGAACTCGTACTATGTATGTATGTATGTCACACAAAGTCTGATTGACGAATAAGGCATGGATGGCATACCTGAACCAACTCGTGCATCGCCTCCGCTAGGAAGACGTCTGGCAAAGAAGCATACGTAGTATAAAAAAAATTAACAATATTTTACGAATCCATCTGTTATTACCTACCTATCTAGGTATCTTCTCACTCGTTTTGTCTATGGCATTATTTGCCTCTGTATCTATCTTGGACGCACCTACCTGTAGCCACACAGTACAGAGGAGCACGTCAAAAGTCCTTACAGAGAATACCAAGACCACCCCATCACTTAACCCAATATTAACCTACTTTTCACTACTTTCTAACTAATTAGAGTAATTAGATTTATCTACTTACTTTTTTCTTAACTAGGGCCCTAGTAATAGTAATTTTATAATAATAATAACCTAAAATACTATTTTTTTTATATTATAACTATTACTATTATAGTATATATTAACCCTATTATATAAGCTATTATTCTTACTTTTTAAAGCTATATTAAAGGTAAATTAGTTAAAGTAGTAAAAGCCTTAAGTATACTATAACGTATAGTTAAAGATATTCTTTTATATATAAAAAAGTATAGCTTTAACCTAGCTACTTCTACCTTCTTTTTACTACTTAAGTAGTATTAAAATATACTTTAAGCTAGCTAATTAAAAAAGGTAATATTTATAATAGCTAATCTTATTATTTAAAAGATTTACTATAATTAATATAGTAGAGATAAGATATATACTAATATAGTTAGTAAGCTATAAAGAGAGCTTAATATTAATATCTTTACTTTAATAGTTTATTAAATATTTTAATATATTAGGTTTTAAAAAACTAAACTTTTATATAAACTAAACTTATTCTAATAAATAAAATAAGAGTATTTTTCTTAATATTTAACTTATTACTACTAAACTCTTAAAGATTAAAAAAAGATTATATAGTTTAATAAGATATCTATTATTTTATCTTATTATTATAGTAGCTACTATTTATAGTAATAAGTATATAAAACTTATATAAAGTTATATATTTATACTTAATAGAAAGAGTATATTAAGTTTATATTTTAAAGCTATTTTATATATAATAAGAAGAACCCTTACTACTATTAGTTATTTAAGTTTACTATAACATAATAAGAAGCTACTACTAAAGTTAAGAAGTTAAATAAGGAGCTAGAGCTAGTTAAGCACTTTAAATAGGAACTAAAGAAAGGGATAGTCTAGCTATAGCTCTAATAAATCTCTAGCTATAAACTAATCTTTTATTAAAATACTTATATTAGTAAGTTAGTTTATAAAAGTAAAAGAAGAATTAACTAATACTATTATTAAAAAGAGATTCTTTTATTAAAACTATTCTTATTTATTACTAATAAGTATCTATTTAGTACTATTATTTAAAAGGATAAAGTATCTTTATATAATTATTATTATACCTACTATATATATAGTATCTATAGTATTAAAAAGCTTCTTTAATATAGTAATAGCTCTAACTTTAACCCTATTAAACTATACTAACTATAAATAAAGCAATTTATAATAAAGAAGGGTACTCTAACTAACTAGATAGTAGTAGTAAAAGCCTAGTAAGAGTACTAATAAGTACTACCTTAAGAGAAAATTTAAAGCTAAATAGAATAGATCCTAGCTTATATTAAAGCTATTATTACTCTTAATAGTAGTAATAAATATAAAGAAGAACAGTATATTAATAAATATTACTTAAAAGTTAAATATAATAAATAAAATCTATTAAATTTAATTAGTAGTTATTAATAGTAGCTAAAAGTAACTAAATAACCTACTAGACTATAATATAAATATACTGGCTAGTAATAACTTTAGCGGGTATCCCTGTAAATACTCTTATTAGCTGATATGGGGTGGTCTTAGTATTCTCTGTAAGGACTTTTGACGTGCTCCTCCGTAAGTATTCTACGAATATGTTGCAGCGCAGCAACTGGACGGGCCCTGGCAGATAGGTACCTACATGCATGCCCCCGTCTTGCAGCTGTACGTACCTGCACTCCCCCTCTTGTTGACCACCCACTCAAAGCCGCCCAGCTCCTGGGCAACCTGGGCAACTGGCTACCTACGATGTACGTAGTAGGTAATGGTAGTGTACAAGGGAGGGGGCTATGCAGTAGCGTGTCACGACACTGCACCTTATGCTAGGGCGAGTACTCCGTAGTGTACGCAGTAGGCATTGTAGTGTAGTCGCGCCGCTGAGGTGGTGAGGTGCTGGTTGCCACACTTCTCGCTAACCCCCTTTGGTGCTAACGGGAGGGAGCTCTAGCAGCGACAGCAGTTTGTACCAAGAGCCCGCCGTCCTTAGGTGGGCTCCTGGGTCCTTTTAGCGGTCCGACATCTGACCGTAGGCCTCTGATTGGCGTGCGTAAACAGGTAGTTAGTCTGGCCCAACTTGACGAGGTTGCCAGGCAGAAGAAGCAGCGCGCTGCATTGCATTGCACGGTAATTAATTAGCGTCTACGTCGATGGATGGCAACGTCTGTCTACACGTACGTACACCGCTGCCCCTGCTGCTGCGTTGCTTTCAAACGCCGTTTGACTGCTGTTCTCTTTCATCTGTCTCAAGCCCATTGCCCATTGTGCCAAACTCGTGTGTTTTGGCAAAGGGAATCTGCCTCTTATTGAAATGGCTCTGCAAATAGTCTGAGACTATATTACACCTAGTTGGTGGATCTGACGATGGTTGAGTTACTCTGCAAGTCACAAAGGAACCTGGAAAGGGGAGTGGACAGGAGACAGGGAGTAGTGGCGCTAAGAGTCCAGTGCACGATGTGTCGTGCATTTATTCTATTTTATTTTCGTTGGGTTTTTTCCTTTGCGAGCTGCGGAAGCCACGGTATCCTGGGCTTGGTATTCGAATTTTTTCATTTTCTTGTTAATTTTTTTTTCTTGCAATTTATGGCCTTTCGAGAACGGCTTAGGAGTGGAAGGGTGGGAAACAACACTAGCCAACGATGTATATGTACTACCTACCTATAGGGACAGCACAGACAGCTGGCAGCCTGTACCCGGTTGTTTCTTTTCTGACCGACCAGGACCAAGACCAAGATTTTCCAAGATCGCACAGGCATAGCAACCAGTCCCCCCTTACCTAGGCAGTCAGTCAAAGAAAGAGGAAGGGGGGATGCAATTTGCAACAAAACAACACGAGCATAACAGCTCAACAACACCAAAGTTCTGTCGGCCGTCAGCTAAATCCACTGACTACCTGCTCTGGGCATCGCCTCGGCTCACTTCAGCTCAGCTCGGCTCAGTTCGCGGCCACCTCCGACCGAGGGTTTGGTCAGGTGCCTATGGGAAATCTCGAGAGACCTCCGTGCCGTGCCTAGACGGATGCTGAGACCGACGACCAGATGAGCTGCACCCACATGGCAGCTGCGAACCAGACGAATCATCGCAACGTCGCCTTCCTTGGCTAACTAACAAGCGCCATGTAACAACGGCTGCCAACAGCTTCTGCAAGGTACCTACTGCCAACCTACCTACCTACGTACCTACCTACATCAACGGCGTTGGCGGCGTTGGCTCCCTTGGATCACACACACCCCCTCCATCACCATCGCTGCCATCCGCCCCTTGCGGCAATTCTGGGCGAAAGCCACCACCACCACCACAACAAGCCTTTTTTCCATGGCCAACAAGAAGGGACGAGACGAAGAGAAAGGAACAAGACAGTACCGCTAGCTGGGTAGGTAGGTAGGTAGGCACAGGGCCAAAGTTAGGCCGAGTCTGTGCTGGTCGTGTTAGTTAGGTAGGTATGGTTCTGGTCAATCTTTCCCGGCTTCTACGGCCTTGCCCAAAGCATCGGAAATACGCTTTCGCTTCGTCCTAGAAACAGGACCGGTCCTGGCCTGGCCTTCAATGCCGTATCCTGAACACCTTCTTTTCTTTTGCCCGACCCTGGGTGGCCCGGCCAAGTTTCAACGCTCAACAAAGACGCCGCCGGACCCATTGCCGACTCGACTCGACCCGACTCGAATCAACTCAAACCCACACCCACGCCGCATCTCAGGATTCGATCAGCGCCTCTGGTTGGTTCCACCCTGACGTCCACGGCCAGAGCAGAGCCAAAGCGGTCAGGCGACGACGTGTGCGGGCTCGAATGGGGCGTCCGATTGTGGCTTACGTAGTAATACCGGATGGCAACATGGCGCTGGGGCGGCACAGGAACCAAATTCCTCCTCCGCGATCAAACTCCCATGGCGGCCTCTGACTGGTTAACGGTCTCGAGAACGAAGGACGGGGGTCAAGGGTGTAAAACGCATGTGCCAAGGCCCCCCTCGTCACCTTTATCCCACTCTTTCTCCATCACGGGCCTCAGAACGCCCGCGCACCCCCAGGTGGCAGGCCCAGAGAAACGAGAGCCCCCTCCTCCAAGCCTCAAAGAGACCCCTCCCATTCTCCCCTCATCAAATCAATCGGCCAGATGACCGATGGCACTCCGGACAAATCTGCTTGCTTTTTTCTCTCTCCCGCCTCCTCCTAGCCTAGGTACTACTTACTACCTTGGTATGTATGTATGTATGTGCACTAGAGAGGGGAAGCCCTAGGGGCCGAACTCTAGGGCCGCGGGCGGTCATGACAAGCCATCGATCGAGTGCACGCGTAGGTAAAGGATCAAGTACCTCGCGTTACAGGAGGCGTTCCGAGGGATACGGGTAGGTAGTGTTGTCAATGTGCCTCTGTTTGGCTTTTCCCGCCCTGTTTTGGAACGGGTCGGCCCCCTCCCCCTCCCTGAGCACTGCACCTGATGACGGACCTCGTCAGTAGAGTGTCGTCTGGGGCCGGTCATGGCGATACCTAACACGCCGGGGAAAGGGGGGCATACATACATAATACATACCCAGTATGGTCTCCTAATCAATAATTGGCAGCATGCTAACGCGTATGAGATGGGACGGGATCAGTACCTTATTTCTCCCATGTTTCCCGTATTTGACGCCCCCCATTCCTGACCCCCTCTTGGACCTTGTAGTGAGTGGAGCATGTCACGGTTGGAGCTGATGGGGCCTGGAAGAGGTAGGGAGGGAGGGCAGGCAACATAACGCAACCCCAGGATCGCGTGCACTGATGGCAGTCCAGAACTGGTTGCTGGTGCACATCACTACTTGCAGTGTGTCTGTCTGTCTGTCTGTATGCATTCAGCGCCCGCATACTGGCACAACGGCGGTGTCCAGTGCTTCAACTACACATGTCTGTCTCGTCGTCCAGTACACCATCAACCACGCAAACGGCGATGACGGTTTCTTTGTGGTAGATCCAGTGGCTTGCTCCTCTACCCTTGCAAGTTTGGTAGGGAAACAAAATGGAGCGGCCTCGCGCGGCATGGCTCCAAAGATTGGTTGTTGTTGTTTTTTTCTCTTCTTGTCCTTGTCGTCGTTGCCACGGCTGGGAGCCTCATGTTGACTCGGTTGCAGAGCCCGGCGGCCTTCGGATCCGGCCATGAGACGACGGTTTGATGGGAACGACTCGGTCCGTCCGCCTTGGCTTCAATCAACGCTCGCCAGTCCCCCCCCCCCCCCCCCCCCATTGGAGGGAGCAAAGGTAGAAAGTTTCTTTGTGCGACGCGGCGCCGTCACCCCGCGAGTCCACGACAAAGAGACGCCAACGCCCAAGCCCAGCTTGCTTAGTGCGGCCTAGCACTCAGCTCTTGACCCTTTCCTTGTTTCGAGTTCGGCCATTGCGGCGAAACGAGCGCTGCCATCAACAAACAGACGGCAGGTTCTCGCCCGTTGCTGGCCAACCACCCTACGGTACCTATCTAGGTAGCCGGCCACCCGGATGACCAACAAAAAAAAAAGGCCGATTTTTCTTTACCGCTACTACTATATTGCAACCGACCTTTTTTGTTTGTTTATTTGTTTATCTTTTCTTCACTCGGGTGCCGGCTAATACTCGGTACCTCTCATTCACCCTGAGAGTTGCAGATGCAGTTGCGTAGCAGATGGATGCAGAGATGATAACCTCCGCGCCTCCGCGTCCGTCGCAAGCGCCAACCAGAGTCGGGGGCTGTCAATTGCCATGTCGCATCCAAGCCCACCACGCGTATGCAGCTCACAGTGTGCACAGACGGACCTGCATGACGCGACGGACTAATTGAGGAGTGATGGATGGCGGCTTGATAAGGACGAGAGGGATTTTGCCTTGATTCGGCACATTTGGGATCTTGGTTGACACTTGGGATGGCACGCCACGGCATAGGTAGGCGGGCGGGCGGGCAGGCAGGCAGGTAGCGGCATCGGTTTGCAGCTTCGGATGACATGTTGGGTTTGGTAACATGCCGACTCGACTCGCATCGGGCCCGCTACGAGTGAGGCAAGAAACCTGCATGGGGAAGGAAACCAGGAACAGTTACCCCCTTGGGAAGCCCTCATCTCCCGGCAGGGGGAGCAGAAATACTCCTCGTGACGATGCTTTGCCTCCTTGGTTGGAACCCATCCCCACCAGACCGGGATGCGCAATCCCTTAGCAGCAAGAGTCCCATTTCCTTCAATTGCCCTTGTCCAATGTTGTTTCTTTTCCCCGACCTCTCCTCCTCTCCTGGAGGCTCGCCAGTCAGTCATTGCAGGCAGGCAGGTAGGCAGGCGCGGGTCCGGCCCAAAGCATCCTGACTTGCATCATTTCATATCCGATCCGATCTGCCAAACGCTTCTAAGAATACACACATCCCTTCTTCTTCCTTGCCTGTCCTGTGGGCAGTGAGTGGGTGGCCCTCGGCAACGGTTCGTTGGCGGCAAATCAGAGCGCACCGCCTTTGGTCGAATTGCGGATGACCCAGACTAATCTCGCCTGAAAGATGACCTGCCGCCGCTTTCAGCCAGCGACCCCACGTCCCCTCGGTAATGAAAATGGAGCGAGCGATGGCCAAGCCGTGACCAGAATTTCTGGACAGGTACCGTACCGCATTCGGTTCGAAATTTTGCGCCAGCCCATCCAACAACAACACTCAAGTCTTTACCAGGTAACTAACTAACCCATCAATATTCGCCTGGACATCCCTGCTCGGCTGGTCGAGAAATCATCAACGAAGATCACTAGAGGCTTTCTCTTCCGGAAATCTGGGGTTGCCATCTGGGATATCCAGGCTTGGGCAGGGCAAGGCACAATTATAGCAGTGTAGAGAACTGCCCCAATGGATCCCGCAACAGGGATCAATCAGGACTCCGAAATTCGATATTTCTAACCTATTAGTCGGTAACTGGAAGTCGAAAAAAACGTCTGCCTGAATCATCTCGGCAGCCTCGCGCGCCACCGAAAGTGTGGACATGAGCCGTCAGCTGTGTGGCTGGGCGAATTTGCAAGTCCACCTCGTCTGGTAGGTTAGTTAGTATATCCGTATCCGTACTGGGTATACGTATAGGTACTCTGTTTCCATCCAGATGGGTGCTCATCCGTCAGCATCATTTCTGCCCACCGTGAAACAGCCACGCCCATGCCAGCGCTCATCTGAAGCTGGCCTTGTCCGAGGCACAAAACGACGTAATGTCTCAAGGCCAGGCCCAGCCTTAAGCCACGACCGTTTGGAACAGGGCTGTTGGCGGGTAGAAAATTTCTCGGGACGGATAGGTGGGCATCGGGCATCATATCAAGCGGCCAAGATGTCAAAATGTTCGGCTGAAAGGCCTCCAACGTGCCCCACCAGATGAGACGTATTCTACGAATACCTACCTACTTACCCGACCAGTAAAGGAAGGGTTGGCTCATAAGCCGAGCCGACTCCGACAGAAAAGCCGAACAGAACCAAAATCGCCTCTCAGCAATTTGCGCACTTCGGTTCGTCAGCGGGAAGCTCGAGACGCAATACCTACTCCCTTGCCAGCTGGTCGCATCAATGCCGCTTCTGTAGCAAACTGGACAATCAATTAATTGGTTGTGCATTCTCACGCCGCCCCCTGGCTTCCAGGCGGAGAAGGACCCTGGGGAGGGAATTCCCGTCAGCCACATGCACGGGGTCCTTAATCTGTGGGGATGCACCGCCACATCTGCTTTTGACTGGCTGGCCGACAGCCTTGCCCCCCTCCCACTCGCCGCATTCCAATCGTCTACGTACCTACCTAGAAATTTTCTGTCCCGACAGGGCAGATTTCAAGCCCATCTACAGAACGGTGAATCTCAGCTACGCAAATTAACGTTCCTACAACTCGGATCCCGCAATTCTTCAACAGCTTGTCGTCATGTCTGCTGCGGACCCCCAAACCACCACTGCCGCTGGCAACAAATCGCTTGGCATGCGCAAGAATGGTATCTGATCAGCTCCATTCTTGGGCAACCCGGGCTTTGATGAACTAACCCTCTCTCTCCCTTCCAGGCAAGCAGTGGCACGAGACGAAAAAGGCTTTTAGGCCGACTTCAGGATTAACCGCGTACGAGAAGCGCGCCAAGGACCGTGTTGCAATGACCGCGATGAAGGCCAAGGAGAAGGAGATGAAGGACGAGAAGGAGGCAGAGCGCAAGGTGAGTTGCACCAGCCGAGCTGTACTTTGCCACAGGCCCGCGAAGCTGACATTCGCTTCTAGCAACGAATCCAGGCCATCAAGGACAGAAGGGCCGCCAAGGAGGAGAAGGAGCGTTACGAGAAGATGGCCGAGAAGATGCACAAGAAGCGTGTGGAGAGACTCAAGAGGAAGGAGAAGCGGAACAAGCTCATCAACTCATGAGCTGTGTCGCGGGCAGGCCGCTGTTGGAGCGGGCACTGCGATCGAATCTCGACGTCGACAACCTCTCAAGAGAGGCAGCACCGGTCCCCCAGGGACGGATATCGAAACGTATTCGGGGAAGAGAAGGACGAGTCTGGTCTACCGCGCCCGATTTCGCACAGCTCGGCGAACAGAATACATGTTGCAGGGGCTCATGCGAGGGTGAACGTTGTGTTGAAAAGGCGGCTCCCCCCTCTCGAGACGCGAGGTTGCGACAAGAAGCGACGCACAACAACCATACGGAGGCCGGGCTCAGGGCCGGTGGGTGAGGGAGGTGGGGGGGGCAATGAGCCAAACCCTCGAAAGCATGTGTACGCCCGTACTAGGTACAGAGACGTAGCCCGATAAGGCTACCCATCCGAGCTTTTTCAGTTGGTGTCATCGCATCGAAAAGGAAAAGGAAAAGAAAAGGCCAGATGACGGAGACGGAGACGGAACTGATCCAGACAAGGGGTTCGAATCATGGTTGCGCATAGTGTGGTACCTATAGTGTGCATAGAAACAATAAGCGCATAACATGAAGCCTCTTGATTGTTATTTTTCCCCCTCTCCTTGCTTTTTTAGTTGGTTATTGATTACTAGTTTGCGAAACCTTGTGAGCGTGCGAGCTGTGAAGTTCAGACGACGTTTCATGACAACCGGGGAGGATCCCCGAGGAGGGCCGCATGTGAAAGTGCGTCATTTGCCGAGAGAGAGAGAGAGGGAGCGCGCATCGGCGGTCAACCAGCTTTCGCCTCGACACCGTGCACATTCCACCTCCGCACCTTTCCACACCGCGTCCTGCCCTCCCATGTGCAACGTGCAAGGAGACAGACAGCCGCCAAGCAAGCCTGGCTGTCCTTCGCCCGACTACTACACACACACACACAGATACTCGAAAGCATTGACCGTCCCGATCGGGGGAAGCCAAGGGGGTAGAAAGTTTACCTGGAGCCATCCCAAAAACCGGTTGGTTGGCAGCTGCGCACTCACCGGCGTGTGCGGTTTGCGCGCGGCGGCCGCGGTAGAACGCCGTCTTTTTTTTTTCGAACTCGTCCGAAAGTGGGAGGAAGGCTAAGCACCAGTACGACAAGGGAATAGGGGCAAAGGAAACAAGGTGAAACCATGTCGGCAAACGGCGGCTTCGAGCTGCCGTCTGCGTCGGCCTCGACGCTGGCGACGGCAACCGCCCTCGGCAACTCTCTCAACAACCACGGCCACGGCGGGAGCAGCAGCAGCAGCACCATCAGCAACAACAGCAATAGCAACAGCAGCGGTAGCCAAACCCACAGCAAGAGCGGCCAGGACACGAACAGACCCTCCGCGACCGCCGCCGCAGCAGCCCAACTCCCCGCTCGGCGACCGCGCCACCAGATCACACGCTCCATCACCGAGTTCTCGCCGCCGCTCAGGATGCACCGGCATCGGCACAGCCACCACCACCACCCGACGCAGCACACGCTGCACCTCAACGCGCAGAGCCGCCGGGACAGGGACCGGCTGCTGCTGCTGGACGAGAGGGCCCCGGGCCCTGGCGCGGGCGGGCGGAGCTCGCTCGACATGACGAGGTCGGACCATGTGACGCCCAGCAGGAGCCCGGATTCGAGTCGGAGGACCAGCGCGCTCGTGGGGCCGATGATTGGCGGCGGAGAGAACACGGCCCTGGTCACGTCGCCCGGGAGGACGAGAAAGGTGGACAAGGCGGCCGTGCTGTTGGAGGAGAAGAACCGGACGGCGAGCCGGGTCACGTACGTACACACAAGCACACGCACACACATATACGTCCCTTTTTTCTTTTCCTTTCTTTTTCTTTTTTTGCGGGTGGACAGTCAAAGTCAAACATGGAAGCTGACCCTCTTTCGTTTTCCCCTTACTACAGGGGCCTGAAGAACTCACTGGTCGAGCTCAGCGGGTTCTCGACGGCGACGACGCGGCGGCTCGATGAGGCATACTACTCGGTACTAGAGAAGAAGAGCATGCTGCAGGGCACCGTCGCGGCGATCCAGGAGCTGGCGGTGGCCTCGCGGCAGCTGACGGGCGAGTTCGACGAGGAGGCCGAGGAGATGGCGCGCGACGTGGCGGCGCAGCTCGACCAGTTTGGGCAGTTCGGCGAGCAGGAGGCGCGGATCGGGTCCCTGCAGGGACGTGTCGAGAAGGGGCGGGCGCGGATCGAGGGGCTGAGCGGGCGCGTCGACGCCGTGAGGCGGCGCATCGAGGGGTGGGAGAACGCGGACCGCGAGTGGCAGGAGAGGACGCGCAAGAGGCTGCGGACCATATGGATTGTCATGTCGGTCGTGTTCGCCGTGCTGATCGTGCTGTTCGTCGGGGCGCACTACCTCGGGGGCGGCGCCGAGATCGGGGGCGGGGCGGGCCTCGAGGGGCTCGAGAAGGGGCACAACAGCAGCGCGAGGGCGGGTGGGGGGGCCCTGCCGCCGCTGTGGGAGGACCGGAACGGGAGGGAGGAGGAGGACCGGCTGAGGGTGTTTGACGAGCTGTGAAGACTCGTGAGGGGAGGGCTTGCGTGGTTTTGTTTCTCTCGAGACTGCATGGAAGGATGGAAACCGCATTACGGCCACCGCGTACTAATATTTGATACCCCGGAAAGAAAGACGTTTGTTACTTGACCGCCCTGCGTGTCTGTTGTCTGTAGGAGTGTCGATTTCTGCGATTATATTGGCCCTTTTCCAGTGCTAGGAGGGTATATGAGGCTCTATGTGGTCTATCCCCTATCATGCTGTGCCTGGCGGTCGTTGATCGGGGTCTCCTATTCGATGTCGACATGTCAGTGAGGACTGTGAGCGGAACATGGCTTACTTTTCCTCGAGCCCCTGAACAGACCTCTCGGTCTGGCTCGTCGTATGTCTCTGGACCGATTTGCCCCGCTGCTGCTTCGGTCGAGCCGTGGAAGCGCGTTCAGAATGTCGTTGGCGGCCAGATGTCCCGCCCAGACAAGGGCCTCCTTTTCAGATGCCTCCTGGACTGGACTGCCTCGTCCCCTTCACGGAGACGGTTGAGCAGCGGGCTGCATGGAAGCTTGAATGGAAACGAGGGCCATGCCATTCCTCGGCTCTCCAGATGATGGCTTCGTAGGCAAAGCAAACGACGGTTATGGGTCAGTTGGCCTGTGGTTCAGATGTCTGGTTGATGGTTTGAGGGAGTGTTAGAAAGCAACAGACAGCTATATCAGAAATGCTAGTTGCTATTTATCTATATTCTGCCATGTGCTAATGTGTACACACACACACGCACGCACGCACACATGTATGGGGTGCGATCCAGAAAGCAAACCACTTCCGTCCTGAGTCGATAGAATGTATTCTGGTTAGTTCCGAAGTCTGTGATGTATTGCAATTCGGGTTGTTGGCCAGCCTGGTCGACGACGACGGCGGCGTAAGTAGCCTGACCCTCACATCGCTCATGCTCATCCCGCGAACCTGAGATCAACGGTGTGGACAGAGGACTGCCACGTGGAGAACGGGCCAGCAATTGTTGCAAGATGAAGAATTCTGTAAAGGCTTCCGGATGAACATCATGTCGTGTACTTGCGTAGACCCGCCACGGAGAGCGAGTCTGGATTGAAATGATCTCAACCCATTGGAAAAGGGGGCTCATGCAATCACCGCCGGCTAGGCGGAGCTTGAGTATACACGATGACATCGATACGGCATGGATTCCACACCGACTACCTGGGCTACTGTCGTGAAGTCCGTCCAACATTTGCATATAGATTGTCTCGCTGCACTGCGATGCCTCCGATACAGGACGGAGAAAATTGCTCTCGTCGTCCAACCCCCCTGTGCGTGGTAGCAACGAGCATGCGGTACATTTCCCTCTCACTCTGGCGGTGATGGAGGTCAAGAACATACTCGACAACCCCTCCCGGCGTTAATCAAGTGCTTCGCACCCCGTGCCCTCTACATGGACGGTGACATTTCCGCCGCTGGCGGACATCTGGAAGCTGGGCACGGGGCACCTATCTATGAGTAACCTCAACGGACTGTTGGGATTGAACCATTTGCAGGGGGCGTTGATTATTGCTGTGTAGAGAGGTACTACCTCGAGGGTGCTAGAGCGAACAAAGGGGAGGATGGTGTTGTTGTGCTCTCTGACGCGCCGAACGTTCCTCCTCGAAGTCGAAGCACGCCGTCGCGCTTGTTATGCTGGCTTTGACCTCCCTGCTTTTGGGAGCAGCTCGACGATGAAGGGCCCATTGGCACCAGCCGACTCCCGAGCGCCGTCAGCTCGGCGTTCCTCCCCTCGTCGGCGTAGACCTGCGCGGGGAAGCATATGATGCCGATAGTCACTCGTATCTGCTGCGACCGTCTCGACCCCTCTTCCCTTTTGCTCCGAGTACCGTATACCGTATCCGGTCCGAGGAGCTCTTCACACGTGCGCCTCGAGCAGTTGTTCACGGACGCTGTGTCAACGACCTCGCACTTTGTTCGTTTATGACAAGGGCGAGGAATTCACGGCACACACCAGCTGTGGTGATTGGGCTGGCACGCCCGGGTCCAACTAGGGTTTGCACGAGGCTGTCTGAAGGTGCGGAAACGAAACGTCTCACCTGGCTTGTTTGGACCAGCACACAAAGCCGTACTGAATACGGAAACACGCGGCGATGAGATGGCCAGCCTCGGGCCAACCCCAGAGAAGCTCTGGCCCTACTCTCCATCCTGATCCGACGAGGAAGCGGAAACGGAGCACGAGTGGATGACGCTGACAGAGGTTGTCATCGCCTCAACTCGTCATCGAAGCTAGTTGGTCGTTCGGCAGTAGCCTGAGTAATCCAGAGTCATCGAGCCAGGCATGCTGGTCGCTAAAATGGTTGAAATGTTTATGCGGCACAGGTTAGTGAAATGCCGTCCCGGCGACTCAAATGAAGCCGGGCAGGCCGAACAGCGGCTTAAATGAGAATTATGCATATCGACAACCCCCCCCGTTTCTTCGTTTTCTTTCACTTCCTTCCCTCCTTTACGATAATTCCCCGAATGGGCGCCGCTCCGAAAAGCCGACGGCGCGACCCCACACCCGTGCGTCAACGTCCTAAGCGTCCCGGCAGCCCGTATGTAGCCGGACAGGTGCAGGCATTACGGCTTTGCTGTGGCGGACTCCTATCACACCTAGGCTCTGGGCCCGAAACGTGCTATGCAAAGTTTCCGCCGGCCGCGGGATCCAGGATGTCCCGTTACGGTCGAGCTTCTGTCGTATCGGGCGGGATACGGCGTCGAATGGGGGCTGGCGCGCGTGGAGACGGGAAAGGACGAGGGAAACCAATCTGTCTGCCAGGAATCAATGACGAACTAGCTACCTAAGGTTGGCACGGCAGTGTAAAAGTAAAATGAGGAAAAAGCCAGCGCAACGGTCGGGCCTCCGTTGGCAAGTGGATACGGCGAGGACGGGAAATGGTCGGAAATCATTATTACATTATCAAGGACTAAAGAAAAAATGAGATGAGATGGGAAGAAGAAGAAGAAATAAAAATTTACAGACAGACAGACAGACAGTGTCGAGCGGATTTCCGCCTGGGCGCTAGATGTCGATTGACCCGTAGGGCGGCTCGGTCTCGTCCGGAGCCAAGGCGCAGGGGAAGCCGATGGCGACAACGATTGCGCGTCTGGGGGCTTGGCCATGGCAAGGCTCGAAGCCGACTGCCCTTGACGGCAAACAGTTGTCTCCGTACCTAGTGGAGATGGGGCTTTTCACACGCTTGTTTGTTTGGTGGTTTAACCAGCTTGGTTTTACGAACACGTATCAATGATCATGTACGGATACGGTAGTATCATCTCGCCAGGGTTGGAATTGGGGGCGGGTGAGTCAACGAGAACACGATGCGCTTGCATGGTTGCACGGTGCAGCTTCTGCAAGTCATGTCCACTGAGGCAAGGGCCTGCCCTGTCGCCGCATTGGAACAAGAGAGAATGGGGTGTGTGAGTGTGTCTGAAGGTGGGGAGGGAAACATCAGTTGGACAACACAGGCAAGTCAAGTCTACTTACTACATTATGTCGTCTGTGTATGTATGTATACAGACGTGATGCAATGCCGAGAGAGAGAGAGAGCTAAGGAGAGGAGGTGATGTGGCTGAAGTGTGTGAGGCGTGTCATGTCATGGGAATGACGGCTGCACAGCGAGGTGAAGAGCCGTCCTGTCCATGTCTTGAGTTATTGTCTCGGCATTCGGCTCCTGGTCTAATGATTGGGTGGTAGTAGACCTGGAGAGGGTGCCGAACGACGTCATGCACGCCCCCCATCCCATGGCAAAATATTCGACAGCAACCACCACATGTCGACCATCGTCACCGCCACGCTCTCTCAGCGTCACTCGGGCCTCAATAGTTTTTTGGGGAATTCAAGGTGTTTATTGCGCCTTTTGGGGGGGTGGGGGAGGGGCTCGGCTTGCTGCGGTGCGGTGGCTAGCCTCGTTCGAGAAGACACACTCAATAGGTAGGTAGGCAACAGTCAGGCGCAGTCCGTAGTAGCCCCCCCCTCTCACCACATCCATATTGGGAATATGAAGGGAAGGAAAGGAAAGGACACGGGAGTGGGTACGAAGACCTAGACAGAAGGAAGGGGCCTCGGCTGTTGTCATTCGTTACGCAGTGACAACAACTCAGTCATCACTGACGCCTACCTAACTTCTCTACGGATACCTACCACCTACCTACCTACCTACCTACATAGGTACTTACCTACCTGGGTACGACGTACTTTCCCCACCACTTTGGTCCACGGATCTCGCGCTCACACTTCTTCTTCCAGTCAATTAAGCTCGCATCCATCACTGGCAGAGGCCATCTGGTAAATGTACCTATGTACCTAGGTAGGTCCCTGAAGTCAAAATACCAAACACAATAGGGAGAGGGACTCGAGTTCAAAACACTCCTCGTCTTTTTAGGGTATTTTGGCGTGTCATGGAATGCGATTCCTTGTTCAATCAACCAAGCACCCCCTCCCTCCCTTCGTTTTTAGGTATCTGTTTCGGTGGCCGGCTGGTGTTTTCTTTCCTCCACCCCTTGTTTCCCGCCAAACGGCGCTTGTGTGCCGTCTCTCCGAGCTAAGATATCCGTTGCGCTGGGCTGATGCGCGAGGAACCAAAACATGCCAATCCTTCTGCCCCTCCCTAGGTACCTAAGCAAGCAAGCAAGCACATTAGGCGCAGCTGACTTTTGCGACGTGCTGCACACCCGCAAAGGCGCCCAATGACAGACAGCCTTCACTTTACAGCTCCTCCGACCTCAGAGTTCATTTCGTCTCGTCTCTCTCGGTCTCGTTGTGCCGTGGCCTCTCTGACTGGCCCGGACGCCCGACAAGACCCCTCAACCATCACTGCAAAGTAAAGGTGTAATAAACGAAAACAGGGAGGAGAGCATCTGAATTTAGGGCAGATGCGAGAAACCAGGGCCCAAAGACGGCAGAAACAGCACGCCGGGGGGGGGGGGCCTAAGCGGTTTGGGCTATAGCCTAAAAAAAGCCCTTTCTTTGCCCGGGTTCCCCTCCCCTTAAGGTCACCGTAAACCTGGAAAAAAGGGCCCACCCTTTCCCCCGGCGACAAAGACATTGACTGCCAGCTGCTCCCTCCACCTAGATAGGTACCTACCTACCTACCTTCCTACCTACCAACGCCTCACTGTTGCTTCCAAGAGCTGTAGGTAGGTAGCCGGCAGACACGCCCTGGACTACCTACCCCGCCATACGCGCGTTACGTCGAGTGACCCTACAGCCTGCGCCCCCACTGGCATCCGGGCCCGCACCCGGCACCCCCCTGGGCCCATACCTGTTGGATCTGCCGTGCAACTTGGATACACAGGTAGGTACCAGGTAGTGTACACTACCTTGCCTTAGCACACCTACCTTGCCTCAAGTACCTACTTAGTTGCTTAACTAGTGTATTATATACCCTGCCGGTCTCGTACCGTTCTAAGTTGATTATTACGTCGGATCCCTCTCTGCCTCTCGCTCGCATTCATCCCAGCTGTTGTTGCTCTGACGCCAGTCAGCTTGTCCACCTCTCCCGACAAAGTCCTCATCCTCCCCAACCTGCAACACTCATCCTCTCTCTACGAGCTTGGCACCAGCAAAAGAGGCATTCTACCATCACTTCGTCGGCCTCGAGAGTGGTCTGAAGACGCAAAAAGAAGGTGCCGATGGCTTCGACATCGCAAGAACAGCTACAGAATGGCGCCGCTGTAGACCCGGCGCAAGCGGCTACAGCCCCGGCCACCAGAGTCGAGCTTCCTGTCCGCTCAAGGAGCAACATGTCCGATCCCCCGCCGGGCCAATCCTTGACAGGGAAGGAGGAACATTGTACGCCATCATTCAGTTGCTGCTGGAATGAAAACAACACAGACTTGGCTGACACTTGCTTCCACTAGACCTCAAGCGCGAGCTGATTTCAGAACAAGTCAAGTACGAAATCTCCGAGCTCAACTCCCCCACGGCCCTCAAGCGATTCGGCGCCCCATTCAAATCCGACGTTGGGGAGGTCTCTCCCTTAGATTCCGAGCTTCCCATCCTTCGTTACATTTTCGTTCACCATGTCCGCGACTTTCCTTTCCTCGACAAGGCTAGAGAAAAGGAGTTCTGGCAGGACAAGCTCCAGGTCGTAAGTCCCACGGCCTCCCCCGCTGCCCGGCAGTGCCCTTGCTTCCTCCTACAGAGCCGTCCCGCTGATATACTGGTGCCTTCCTATCCGCAGTTCCTAGAATCCTTTGCGACCAAGAACATTTCCTCCTCCGAAGACAGACTTGAAGAGACCAAGCGGCGTAAGCTGGCTATAAAATGCCAGAAGCTCGTCGAGCTCATGATGGTGTCCGGCTGCAAGACCTCCTCTGGCTTCGAGGAGAGGATACGCTTTTCCGAGATCGAGGTTGTCGACAGCAACGCCATCGAAACCGGTGTCATGCACGCTATACCTGAGGGCAACTACATCAACGGTTGGGATGTGAACATTGCCGCCGTCAGGATTACGACGGAGAGGAAGACCCTTAGGTCACACAAGCACGCTGTGAGTCTACTCTTGGCACTGCTCGTCGGAGCGGCTACTAACACTGTGAGTAGGAGTTCATCATGCGGATACACCGTAAGGGCGAGCTTGAGTTCTTCATCGGTAGACGGTACGGCGATTTCGTTAGGCTGCATAAGAGGTTACGCCTTGAATTACCGGGCAAGGTTCTGCCCACATTGCCCAAGAAGAACAAGTCGGACACAACGACCTCCGGGCTGCTCTCCTCCCTGACCGGTGGCGGCACTCCTGATTCTTCTGCGTCATCCGTGTCGTCGGTGTCGACCATGATGACTGGCCTCGCATCGCACGAGAAGGAATCCTCCAAGCTGTCGGTGCTAGGTGAGCTCTCTCCCTCTGGTTCCCGTATTTGTGCAGTGTCTGACGGAAACCAGGGCACAAACGCGCAGCCTCTGCAGCTTCTAGTCGCAGGTCACCTCGCGTGTCAACTGACAGCAGGCCCAAGAGCCCCCAACCGTTCCACGCAAAGAAGAATGGCCAGGTGACGCTGTGGCGTGAGAGCCAGCGCGTGTCTCTCCGGGCTTTCATCCGCACCCTGCTCTCGAACCCCCAGATCGCGCAGACAAAGGCCATGGAGGAGTTTCTCACGAGGGACCCGATCACGCCGACCGATGCCGATATCGATGACATAGAGCGGAGAAGGGCAGTCGATGCAATGCGTGTGGAGGAACAGGAGAAGTTTTACGAAATTGCTAGGAAGCGTGCGGCCGAGCTCGATATCTACATGGAAGAGTACGTCGCATTACACGCTGCTGTGGTGCTGCAATACTAACAGACGTTAGATTCCGCCAAGAGATTGTTGAGCGTAATGGTCTCACCTCATTGTTCAAGGAGATCAAGGATAAGGAGACAATCCAGGACCTCAGCATCCAGTACCGAAAGTTCGCCGAGTGGCTTCGAATTGAGGTTGCTGCCACGATATACCACTTGTTCCTGGCGGAGGATAACTCTCCCGAGCTGTTCGCTCAGGCAAAGAAGATCCACTCGCTCATTCCGTACACCGTCCTCAAGAATGTGATCAGGATCGCGAACCCAGCGGCCGTCATGTCTGGTGTTTTGGACATCTTCCTCGCACAACCTTTCGGCACCCGTTCGCTGCTGCAGCGCATCTTCTCTCTTACGCTCAACGACGGCATCAAGAGCTTCCAAAAGTCCATCGACACTCTTGCCGCCAAGATTGGCGACGAGGCTTTCACGAAGAAGCTGAAGTTGTACACGGAGGCTGAGGAGCATATCAAGCTTGCCATCAGGGAAGAGGCTGCGGCCGAGGAGATGGACTTGATTGTCGTCATTCTGCGCTCAGACTTACTTGAGCCTAGCATGACTTCGGAGCAAATCGGTCGACTCTACAACGCCTACGTGGCCTTCAATAACGCTGTCGAGAACATCGACGAGGAGCTGAAGCAGGGCGCCCAACTTTTCTCGTACCTAAAACAGTTCTTGAAACTTTGCACCAGGCAACACGACAAGGCAATGATGCTGCAGCTTGTGGAAGAACCGGTCACCCTCCAGCTGTTCCGCGACCTCTTCACCATATTTTACGAACCCCTCGTCCGGGTCTACAAGTCGGCCAATGTTTACAGCAGCGTTACTGACTTTGCCGTGTTCATCGACGACATGATCCAGGTAAGCCGACTTGCATGCAGTCTATATAATCTGGCTTTGTACTGACAGGTCTTGTAGGTCGTGGAGAAGTGCCAGGAGCAGGATGCGTCGGCAGACCCGAACCAGACCGTGCAGGCGTTTATCGACCTCTGTCAAAGACACGAGAACAACTTTTACAAGTTTGTGCACGAGGTCCACACTCACGACAACGGGCTCTTCGACCAGCTGATGGGCTGGATCGAAGACATCCTGGAATTCCTCAGGAAGGGCCCCAAAAACGGCACTTTGGACATCAATGCCCTATTCGAGGGAGGCGTCAGCTCGGGCATCATCGACAAGGACAAGGTCATCGAGGAGGTTAACCAACTCATCGCATGGCAAGAAGCCAGGAAGAAGTGGCACCACGACAAGACACGACAAAAGATGGCCGCCGAAGGAAATGGGGGCCCGGACCTTGCTCCCACAGGCTTCTCGTCATCAGACTTTGGCCTCGATCAGATGGACCTGGAAGACATGGCGTACGACGATGATGATGAAGAGGAGGAGGACGCAGAGGAGGAGGATGAGCTCGACCCGATCGAGGCCGAGCGTCGCCGTCGTGCCAAGAGACGCGACAGGCTTCGCCGGAGCGCCGGCGAACCGGCCAAGCCGCCCGTCTCCGAGGTACACAAACTCAAGGAAAACTTCCTTGTCATGTTGCGCGAGGTTCTTGCCCAGTAAGCTTTATAGAAGCATGATATCCCCTGGCTCGTAACTTGGGTTCATATACAAGGATTGGCTTGGTGGAATGGGGGGGTCACATTTGAGGGCATCAAGCCCCATGGATACGGCGTTTTGTATGGAGTGTTGCTACAATACCTAGATTTATGTTGACGTCGGATATTATCCGCATGCCTCGATCTTGCGCGTCAAGTCGCACGCCTTGACTGGGAGTCCGTATGTTCTCCAGGGCAGCAAACAAGGAATACGGAGTGTGTTTGCGACACAGGTGAGCGGCTTCTGCCTCGGTCAACTCAAAGGCTCACGAGCGTAGTAGCCATTGATGAATGCATCGTTATCATTGCCGGCAATCTGCCTACTGCTCATCATGGATACGTAACACAGATGTATTCCTTCTCAATTCAAACAAAAAAAAACCCCCCTCTATCCCCAACCGCCCTTGACCAACCCCCCATCAGTGCTTCGAGTACAGGTCCATCATGCCCGCCTTGAAGTCGGCAATCTCCTCCCTCTGCGCCCGGGTCCGCGCCTCCAGGCTCGCCACCCGCTCCTGCAGCGCCGCGATCCTCTCGTCCTTGGCCTTGAGCGCCGCCCGCACCGTCTCCCGCCCCCGGACCAGCCCTTTCGCCTGCATCGAGAACCGCCGTAGCACGTCCCCGACGGCCCGCACCGTCACGCCGTCGACCCTTTGCCCGGCCAGCAGCGCCATCACCTCCTCGGTCGGGTCGAGCTGCTCCTCCCCCCTGGACGGCGTCGACGAGGGCGGCGGCCCCGCGTCTCCGGCGGCGGCCGTGGCCGTGCTCGTGCTCGTTGAGAAGGACGTGTTGGGGGACTCGCCGGCGTCGTCGTGCCTCCGCCGCTTGGCGTCGGGGAAGAGCGTCCGGGTGACCGTCTGCGGCGTGGGCAGGGCGGCGCCATCCCGCACCGTACGCTGCGCTGCGGGCGTAGACGGCGACGGCGGCGGCAGCGGAGCCGCACCACGGAGCTTTCTGGCGCTGCGCTCCATGGCTTCGTTCATCGCCCTCTCTTCGTCCGACGACACGTCGCCGAGCCCGTACTCGTCCGCGCCGTCGTCCGAGTCGAAGTCGAAGAGCACCCTTTTCCTCTTGGCGGTACGGGGGGGTATTGCCTCGGCCACGGCCTCGTCCGTTGGACCGTCCGCCTCGGCGGCAGCTTGCGTCGGTCGGGCCGTCGAGAAGTAGGTATCCAGGAACTTCTGCCTGGCGACGCTCCTCTGCGCAGAGGGCGACGGCGACGCCGCGGTTGCCGCGGGGGCGCTCGCGGCGGTGGCGGGCTTCGAGCCAATCTTGGCGACCGAAGCCGTGCTCGGCGTCGGAACCTGCGTCGTCGGGGTGGTGCCGGTAGTAGGCGCGCCATCCGCCGGCATCGGCGGCAGGGTCAACGTGGACACCTCGGCCCGGTTCTTCGCGTCCTCCTCCCAGAGGAAAAAGGTACACCCGCCCCGTCTCTTCTCGCACTTGTAAAAGAACCGCCCGTGGTTGGCGTTCTTCTTCTTCACCTGGAGGTGCGCGGCCTGCTGCCGCGGCGTGCAGTTGCAGTACCAGTTCCCCTCCAGGCAGAGCCCGTCAAGGCGCCTCTTCTGCGACGGGGGAGGCGACGGGGAGGAGCCCGTCCCCCCGGCGGTATGCCGGTCGCTTCTGGGCGTATAGGTTCTGCTCCGGCTCGCGCTTCCATCTCCGCTGCTGCGGCTGTAGTTGCTGTTGTACATGAGTCGCCGACCGCCGCCGCGCGGGGTTCGGGAGACCATTTGCGCAAACAGATGGGGGATGGTGTCGCTTCTACAGGTGGTGGTCGTGGTGAAGGCGCCAGCGGGAGCTACTGCCGTGGACGTTGCTTTCCCTTTAGCGGCGTTGCCGACTTTAAGGTGCGGATGGGTCCACGGGAGGCGGCGGACCATGTGGTGGTGGTAATCGGGGGTCGAGTCCTGGTTGTCTTGGAGAAATGGTTGGTCTCGGTGGCAGGCGGTTAGGGAGGTGATGCCATAACTGGTACCTGCCGATCTCTTGCCGTTCTGGTCGGTTTCTTCTGAGGGGCGATTTTATTTTTATTTTGAATTCTTTAAAGGTGGTTCGTCACCAAAGCGTTGCGGAGAGGGAAGATGAGGTCCTGGGCATGCAGATAGTTGTTCGGTCGACACGCAGCCAGCCGTGGTCGTCGTCGGGCTGAGGTCGAGGGGACCTGCCCCAGCTCCATTTTATTTACTTTCG
>MU843079.1:0-46716 GCA_030867305.1 Colletotrichum zoysiae | reverse complement strand
CCGGGGGTTTTTCCTCCCGAGTTTGAGCTAAAGTTGAGCACCCTCCCCCCCTGTCATCCGTGAACGATTGACGACCCATGAAGTGCGTTTCCCATTTGGAATCAAACGTTTGCTTTTTCTTCTTTCTCAAAAAAACAAGTATTGGGGCGAGAGAGAGAGAGAGAGAGAGAGAGAGAGTGTGTGTGTGTGTGTTGTGTTTATAAAGATACAAAACGCCCAACATCTTCTATTTGTCAACGCATCGCTGGAGGTGCTTGGCAATTCTTTTTTGTTGCACTTCCCACCAAACCCCGGCATGCGTCCGTCATCCCATCCGGGCTGCAAAATGAGGCAACGAACGGCACGACGACGATAATATAATACCGACCCGGACATATACGCTATATAGGACTCGCTATACGAAACAGTTTCTGGCTTAGCTGGCCGGACGGTCTCAATGGGCTGGGCTGGGCTGGGCTGGGCTGCCCTTGGAAACTTGGTGGTTGTGGAGCATGTACCCGTACCTATACCACGCATTGTGGACCTGCCGTGGATCAACCATGCACGTAATCATCGCAGCACTTGCAACCATAAACCATATAACATATCGTGTATATAATATGATGCGCCACGTAACGTTGACGGAAGGAATATACGGATAGGTACAAACAAGTTGTTGAACGCCGCATCTGGGGGGGGTGGGGGGGGTCCTCCTTGTAACCCTAGGTGGTGGTCTGCTTTATGCACTTTCCCCCCCCTCGCAACCCGTGAGTTGTCGCGTCAAATCCAAGCCCGTTTGACTCACGTACGCTTCCTATGATTACGTTCTTTGGTTTTTCGTAAAGCACTGGTTTGGTCCGTCGTGAAAGGAGACGACGAAATACTACGTAGGTAAATGAATAAATAAAAGTTTGCACAAGCAGTCGCCGGGCCAAGGCAATGGCGTCCAAGCCTCGACTAAGAGAATGTAAGATCTGCGTCCCCAGATGGGTCAAAGCGTGTCCAAGACTGTACACCAACTGACCCACCACCTCAATTGTTTCACCCGCATCACCAGGCCGCCCCCCTTCGAATCCGGCCCCGTCACAGATCACGCCGGTACCCCGCACCGGCCGCCCGGGCCCCCGTGACGTTGAAGACGTCCGCGAACGGGTCCCAGCTCGGGTCCAGGTGCCGGTCGTACTCCATCCTGTCCGCGATGGCCTTGGCCTCCGCCGCGCCGTACACCTCGGCGACGAAGGCCAGCGTCGCGTCGACGCCCGCCGACACCCCCGACGACGTCCACACGTTGCCGTCGACGACCCACCGCGCCCGCGCCACCCACTCCGTCCGCGGGCCCAGCGCCACGACGCCCCGCCACGCCGCCTTGTTCGTCGTCGCGCGCCGCCCGTCGAGGACCCCCGCGCGCGCGACGACCGCGGCCCCCGTGCAGATCGACACGAGGTACCGCAGCCGCGGGTAGGCCTCCCGGACGTACGCCACCGTCGCCTCCAGGTCCGGCGACCACGTCCAGATGCCCCCCGGCACGATGAGCACCTCCATGTCCTCGGGCGCCGTCGCGTACGTGTGCGTCGGCAGCACCACGGGGTACTTTTTTTACAGTCAGCGTCAGCGTACAAACACACACACACACACACACAGACACACACACACTCTCTCTCTCTCCCTCTTTCTTCCGTGGGCCCTCCTCGTTGAAACTTACAAAGCTCGAGTTCTTAAAGTTCATGGCCGGCGACACCGGCTCGACCGTCACCGGGTCCATGGTCTCGGAGATCATGTACAGGTTCATCTGGTGCAGGCTCGACAGCTGGCCCAGCGCGCTGAGGGGCCCGAAGACGTCGAGCACCTCGAACGCGCGGTGGAGGAGGACGCCAAAGTTCTTGGGCGGCGGCTGCTGCTGCTGCGCCCCCCCGTCGTTCTGCGCCGCGGCCGCGCAGGCCCAGAGGAGGCCGAGCAAGGGAGACCACCACCGCCGCTGGCGGCGGTGAGGCGTTGTCGGTAGGGCGAGATGCATTGCGAGAGACGTGATATCGGGGCACCACACAATAATGTTGGGGGGGGGGGATAAACGCCGCAAAAATGATGTTGGAGAGGAGAGGGGTAATGACAAGGCGACTCCTTTCTTGGGCCACGGTGCTCGAGTTCTCATCCATGGATGGCGTCCGGAGAGGGGGACTTATATGCACTCCCCCCCCCCTCCCCCCGCCCCCGAACACAGGGATGATCCTCCCCGCCTACCGTTTCCTTCCGGGCCGGGCTTTGTCGGTGAGGATGCCGCCCTCGGGTTCCGTCTTGGCGCGCTCGTTTGAGAACATTATCGCCTCTGGGTTAACTTGCTCGGAGAAGGGGGACCCCTTTTCGCTTTAGGGGGGGCAAACAAAGTACCGTCACACTTCCCCGCGAGCCGCATGAGAAGGATCCAAGCTGCAGGGTTGCAAGAGGAATGTGAGCAAGTATTTCTGACGGGCACTGGTCTGGTTGAAACCCCGATTGGGAATGTCACGAGCGATGTATAAGGCGTCAGTTGCTGCCTGTGATTGACAACTCGTCTATTGCGACGAGAAATACTAATTAGACGTTGACGAAAGAAGGCCCTGCAAAGAACGCCACCCACATGCACACCGGTTCCCATCTCGGCTGCCGCCCGTTTCATAGTGACGCTCAAGGGTGGTTTAGAGCGACCGAATCCGCCAACAATCATGCTCAAAAAGTCTCTCAACCCGTGCAGCACTGCTACAGCCTCCCCGCCCATCCGACCTTCACACAAACGCCTCCACGACGCGGTGATAAAACACCATGCCCAGCCAGCAGATGACCGGAAAGGCCGCCAGCCTCCGCGCCCAGTCGAGCTGCCGCCGCCTGCTCCTCGGCGCCCGGTGCTTCTTCTGAGTGGGGGTCGGCATGGGGACCGGGCCGGGCCTATCGGCGACGGCCACCGGCGGGGACTCCTTTCGCTCTCCCGCCTTCTCGACTGCGGCGACGCCGCCGCGGCCTCTCTTCGGCCGCAGGACAAAGCACGACGCGTCCCCGACCGCGACCTCGCCGGTCACGCCGCCCAGGGACATGGCCTCCCGGGGGACGCTGGCCTTGGTGACGAGGAGGTGGGGGCTGCCCTCAACCTCGACGACGCAGTTGTGCCAGGGCGTGGGGATGTGGAGAAGGTCGCGGGAGGTCATTGGCGTACCGTCGGGTGAGAGACCCTCGACGGCGCGGACGGCGGCGGGGTCGAACAGCTGGATTCCGAACTTGGGCCCGGCGTTGTTGTGACTGCACAGCGCAAAAGTCGTCAGCTCTCCCGTCCCCCCAACAGATGCAGCAGCAGGACTGGGAGATACTCACGCGTGGATGGAGAGGCGCACGTGGTTTGGTAGAAGCAGCTCAACCAGGTTGGAATATGATTGGTTCCTCTGCAAAACCATGTCAGTCCCTCTTGTTCGTGGTTCCAGAAACAGACGTGCCGTGCAATCCTATTGGGTGCAGCTTGCAACCTACCATGATCATCTCGAACGCCACCTTGCTCGACAGTTTCTTCCTCTGGCTCCTGGTCAGCTGCTGCGTGTCGGGGTGCAGCTCGAGGTCCTCCAGCATGAAGCGCGAGAACCCGCGGTACAGGGCGAGGATGGCCGCGTTTTGTGACTTGATCTCGGCGCGCACCGCGGATTCCTGGGGCTGGCAGCCGGCCATGAGGATCTGCCTGCACAGCTCGGCCTCCGCGGTCAACCTCGTCCCGACGTGGTGCTCGATGTCGGGGATGTTGAGCTGGGCCTGGAGCGCCGAGAGCTTGTGCCGCGAGTTTGCCTTGTCCAACTCGAAGAGGTCGACGAGCGACCGGAAACCGACGCGGCCGGTGTTGCCTCTGCTGACGCCGACGGCGTGGTTCATCTCCTTGAGCTGCTCGCCATACACGTCGACATCGGCATCGTCGACCCCGACTGGGCGGTGTTAGTATAGTCGGACCAAAAGGAGACGTCCAAGTTTGACTCACTGCAATCGCTAAAGACGTGGCCGTCGCTGATGATCCACAGCTTGGCGCCGGGTTGGTACATCTTCTCGATGGCCTCGACGAAGCCGTGGAGCCGCTCCAGCGCCAGCCGCTCTCCCCGATCGGGGGCTTTGCCGAGCACCTTGTTGGTGTTGGACGATTTGCAGGGGAAAGCGGGCAGACAGAGCTCAATGACGGCATTCTGCGAGGTGAAATGGCGGACGCGTTCTGCAAAGTACGCCTTTCCGCCGACCTCCCACCGGTCGTCTTTCCCCTGATACCTGAGGAAGCTGTCGAACAGGTCGACGATCTGGTCCGTGACAGCCAGAGATGCGCCGGAGGGCGACTTCATCACCAACCCGGGGTCGCGGATGGCAAAGTCTGCTTGGTCGAGGAGCAGTTGCGCAAAGAACTCCTCGAACTGCGTGCTGGTCGTGTTGCTGCTCCGTGCCGTGGCGTCGAGGATGAGGCCCGTCGGGGCAGAGCCGGGGCGCCGTATCTCGTAGAGTCTTGAGCCTCGGAGGGCTTCCTGCAGGTCCGCAGACCCGACTTTTTGGCTCTCGCTTGATGACATCTGGGGCCGACTGGGAAGATGCCGGTCTATCAACTCCCAGTGCTCCTGCACCCTGCGCTTTTGCGGCCCGGTGCAGTAAAGAAGCTTGCCTTGGCCGTCGTGGACGAAAGCGGCCTGGAAGCGGTGGAATATTGAGCTACCATCGTTTGAGAATTCCATTGTAAAGAAGGTATGCCGCTGAGCTGTCCGTAAATGCAAATGAGATGGTGTTGATTTAAGGCTTAGAGTTTGATGGTGGCGTTGACGTGATAAAGTTGGGATGGAGGACCCGGTGGTCTCCCGGTGGTTATAAACCAGATACCTACATGGGCGGCCGTGTCAAGGAGTAGCGACTGCGGCGCCGGAACGTCGTGCCGCGCAAACGCAGACGGCTATCGTCAGCCGAAATCACAAAAGAACATGCCTTTTCTGGATACAAGACGCGACGGTGGTCGGCAGTAAGCCATACTTGGGACTTTTGGCAGAGGGAGTCTAGGTCGAACCCTTCCCGTCATGGGTCTGTCAGTCGGTCGTGCATATGGGATCACCAGGAATTCTGACACCTAGGGCATGGCCGACATGAAACCGGCGCGAAGGAGAGAAAGGCCTGTGGTACAGTTACAGCAGGATTTCCCGAAGGCGTGGCTT
The DNA here is from genome assembly GCA_030867305.1 of Colletotrichum zoysiae. NCBI lineage: Eukaryota > Fungi > Ascomycota > Sordariomycetes > Glomerellales > Glomerellaceae > Colletotrichum > Colletotrichum zoysiae. The sequence goes on along the minus strand of MU843079.1, from coordinate 41,554 downwards.
AGAATAGGCAGGCAGGCATACACACGATATGATGCCTGCGGTGCAGTACAGCACAGTACATTACAGTACAGTACAGACAGAGCCACGGACGTGCGAGGGTAAGGGACATAGACTCGGAATTCCGGCTGCGAGCGAGCCCACCCGTCACAGAAGGTATCCAGGATCGGCCTGTGTCCCCTCCCACCCCTCCTACACCCCCGTCAGGGCTGTGACCGGGTCCTGCAGACTCATTCATCGCACGGGTACCGACTTTGGACGTAGGATGTACAAGGAAGAAGGCAAACTCTCGGTCAGCCTTCCCAGGGCAGGGCGAGGAGGATTCGACATCCATGGCCGCCGTGTCGGCCGAGAATTGCTTGGCACTGAGAGCACCTGTAAGTCAAGCCAGGTTTTGTGCGACTCGACTAGGATTCTCGTTAGCCTCGCGCCATTCGGATCGTATTTGATTGTCATGGCTGTCGGTCCTACCTTGTGTATTGGGGGGACGGGACGGTGTCAAGGCGCCTTTCTCGCTGGCTGGCCGGACCCCCCGATGCGCTCGATCCAACAACGCAATCGCCCGCCCATCCGTCCCTACCTGCCTACTTACCTACCTACCTAGATAAGGTAGGTAGGTAAACATAGGTACGTGCATTGCATGTTTACGCGGCGGCGTCCTTGGCGTGGAAACCTTGGCGCGGTATGTATTCGTAGGTATGCAGTTGGAAGCGTCCCAACTGCATTGGAGATGAGAAGCGTGGTTTTCGTGAACGGTACCTCCCTGCCCAGGTACCTCGTTGACAGGCACCTCTGTCGTATGTGGTTAGACACCATTAGCCGACCAAAAGGCGACCGTCGGTCTACCCGCTGCCATTCACAGGCACCTCAGCCAAGTTTGATTGACCGGTGGTGTATTTTGGAAACCCGCGTCTGTGGGTAGGCAAGTAGGTAAGTAGTCTGTCTACCCAGGGACCCAGGTACCTAGGTACCTAGGTATGTCTGTGCGTATTATCACTCGCTACACAGGTGAGACGTTGTGATTGGCCGTTCCGGTGTTCCTTATGGAGCAAAGATCTGCTCGATTGATTGATTTACGTAGGTACATAGAACCTTAATCCTACCTACCTACCTACCTGGGCAGGTATTACCTACCTAGGCTAGGCAAGGGTCTGACCGGGTATGTATGAATGAATGAACCCACTCCAGTTCATCTGAAGGCACTCAAAGAATGAGTAATGTTTCTTGGCCACGACATGAGAACTACCTACCTAGGTATAGAACCCTGAACCCTCATCTACCTAGCTAACTCCCTAAACCGGTGTGCTCTGTATCCGTACAAGACCAGGAATAGCGATTACAGGTCACCGAGGTGATCCCGGTGTGCATCCCACATATAACGTATCCGATAACTAGCGGATAAGCGGTTAATCATTAAAGTCAAGGCTACCCTTCTATGTAATGTATCGCTCTAAACCATACCTAGGTAGGTAGGTAGGTAGGTACGCAAAGTCCCTTTTCTGGCTGGCCCTCCACCATAAACGACTCAGAATGTCAATCGAACCCATTCTATCCCAAACCCCACCCCGTATTCACATCACCAACCCGAATCTGCGACCCTCCTCTTCTCTTCTATTTCTCTCTCTCTCTGAAAACTAGTCGTAGGGCCCGAGGGTAGAGGGGCCCGGCCTGGGAAGAGAGCGGGAAACGCTCGTTAGCGCCGGACAATGCCAAGAGCTGGCTCCACGTGTGGTGTGGTGTGGGGTGCACGGGGAACTGGGTCCCGCTGTGGGCACTCACCGGCGTCTTCCGGTCAACCCACGTCGGGTCCAGAGTGAAGGAATACTCGCGGACCAGCTGCATCACCGTGACCCTCATTTCCAGCATCGCAAACTTTTCGCCAAGACATGCACGCTTGCCTATGTAGCACGCACGCACGCACGCACGGGTCAGCAGCAAATCGAGCAAAGAGGATTCTGTCCGTCCCATCCTTTTCTTACCACCATGGAAGCTGATCCACTCTCCCCTCGCCCGGCGCCGCCGGTATTCTTGCTGGATTGCCTCGGAGGAGCAACCCCACCTGCGAATGTGAGCTCATGGAACCGTCAAGGTCGTGGGGGTAAGTAGACTGGGACGGACCGGCCGGGGTTGAATTCGTCTGCCGTCGGCCCCCAAGCAGAAGGGCACCGGTTCGTCGAGTAGCAGTGGTAGCCAACGTACGTTCCTTCCGGGATTACGACATTGCCGCCCAGGAGTGCAGTTTCCGCCGCCTTCCTGTTGATCAGCTGGCCGATGGGAGGGAACAAACGCAGGCTTTCGTAGAGGAGGGAGGTGAGATAGGGCATGTCCTCCTTGGTCAGGTCTGCTGAAGATTCGACACCCTTGGAGACGATTTCTTGGCGCAACAGCTCCTGCGCCTCCTGCACGCCCCGTCAGCACGGGTTTGTTTGCCCTGACTCAGACGCAACGGGCCTGGGCACCACTGAGACAGACAGACAGACTTACGGGATGCTTTGCCAAAAGGTACAGTGTCGATATCATGGCCAACTGCGGGTTCTCCTGGCCTGCCACGAACGCCACCGTGAGGTTGTCGAGGAGCTGCTTCTCGTCCCACAAGCCCGACGCTCGCGCGTCAAGCATTCTCTTGCCCAGTTGTTCCGACGGCTGCTCCGACAGGGGTGTCTTCTGCAGGTGATGGCTCGCCTGCAGCGCGCATCTCAGCTCATTCTTGAAGAGACCCACAGTGTGTCTCGCTGCCAGGCGAGACTTGAGCGGCAGGCGGTCGAGAAAAGGGAAGTTCAGGAAGATTGGCTTGAAAATCTCCTTCTTGACCGCCGTCTGGAGGGCGTTGATGGGAGCATCGGCCCTGTCGAGTGCCTATGTGCGCGTAGTCGCCGCCCGGGGTCAGACGAATGGATCCCTGCTAGGCTCGGTCCGGTCGCCGTAGGGTGGTGGAGTGGGGGCCGGAGGGGTCGCGACGACTTACATGGAGCCTGGTACCGAGGACGGCCTCGCTGAAGTTGGAGACGGAATACCGCTGCAGGAGATCCTGCACAGCGACGCCACCCCGTCCGGCCCGCCTTTGGGACTCGCCGAGGAGGCGGCACAGGCTGACTGCGTTGGCCTCGATTATGCGCGCATCAAAATTCCGTTGGAGGCCCGGCTTGATGACTGAGCGATAGCTCTTCCACACGTCGCCTCTCGCCGAAATGACGTTGTCGCCTGGCGTGGAGGTCAGCACGCGTAATAAATACTGGATGGGAAATGACAAGTCGTAATTAGGAGTGGCTGGCTACCATACCAAGAAAGTCGGCGAGGACGCTATGAGGAATCTTGTTCTGGTTGCCGCTCTTCTCGTAGAGGTCCTCGTCCTTGAAAATCTCCACCAGGTAGGAGGGCCGGTGGACCAAGATGTTCCACTGAGCGCCAAAGAAGATCTTGACGGCCCCGTGAGCTCGTAGCGGCTTGTCGATGTACTCGCGGAAGATGTCTGACTGGTCAACGTCTTTGAAGAAAGGTATGAGGGCGACCCAGAAGGGGATTGCCGGGATGTTTTGCGGGTACTTTGGTGGTAGTAAGAAAAGGTAGTAAACAAAGCCGGGGAGCAGCGCTCCGAGAAGCAGGATTTCGAGCAAAAGCAGCAGCATCGCGACTGGTAATTAGGGCGCTTGTTCTCCGAGCAAGCAAAGACTGAACCGTAAGTAATGTCGCCAAATTTATATCTCGTAGGTCTGGGATCCTGGAGAAACGGGTCAGCTACGAGAGAGAGAGAGAGGCTTTGCTGTTTGCTGACGATACTAGCCCCCGCATGCATACATATATACATACCTACATACATACGTTGGTCCTTTTGGCAACGCAGCGTCTGTGCATCGCGACATTTGACCACCCACCTAATACAGACAGACAGAGGACGTCGCACGGTCTTCGCTCAGTGGACAGATCATGGGACGCGGGCTGTGCGTGAGACGGGCGTAACTGTTGGTCGCACGAGTCGCAGCTCAGAACGAAGGAGAATGAATACCTGGCACATACATCGTACATACATGGATGGGACGGAGAGCGGGTCTTGTTGCGAGGATCAAGATGAAGATGAGGAAGGAGGATCTCCGGTTTGATGGAATTCCAGAGCTTTGCCAAAAGGGGAGACAAACCGCCCGCAGAGGTACATAGGTACCGGTACCTTTGGGGATCATCCCCCCCCCCCCCACGAGGGTTTCCAAAATACCCCGCCGGTCAATATTCGTACTGCAAGCTTGGGTGCTGCCTGTAAGAACTCCCTTGCCTGCCGACCTACCTTACCTACCCACCTAGGTATCTAGGTATCTAGGTAGTACCTACCTAGGTAGGTATCCAGTACCTAGGCACATGCTACATAGTGTAACTTCCCCGGCACACTGCCTCCCGAGATGCCCTCTTGTTGGGTGCTGGGGTGAGATCCTGTCATCTTTATCAAGATGCCAGTGTGCTCTTAAACGGACACTGAAGCGTTTCCGTTCAGGCAAAACCTGTCTCATAACACTCTGGCAGTCTTTTCTCATCTTTCTCAAGCAGCGGCAATCATCAGGGCCGTCTTGCTTCACCTGGCCTGACTTAACTCGCTCATGCTCCCCCTTATAGTTATCCCTCCTTCTTATAATCAACTGCTTCATCTTTATCACTTGCACTGCTGACATATTTCTTGCGTCTCTCGTCCTGGGCGGTAACTTGCAACCTCCACAATATGGCCGACTCCAGTCCGTCCACCTCCGGCACGACGACGCCTGCTACCAAGAACACCGCCATGTCCTCGCAAGAGGTCCTAGCCGCTGCCCCTGAGAAGCACGCAACCGACCCCGAGAAGGAAGCCGGCGCCCCACCGGCATACTCGGCCTTCTCGCCGTGGCGGAAACGCTTCATCCTCATCGTCGTCACTGTTGCCGGTTGCTTTGGTCCCCTGGCCGGCAACATCTATCTTCCGGCTCTGCCCGGCCTGGAACATGTCTTCCACGCCAGTGCAACCGCCATTAATGTCACCGTGTCCGTCTTCATGCTGACTTTCGCTGTTGGTGTAAGTGACAAGATGTTTGTTCAGAAAATGCAAGACAGATTCTGACACACCCCCTCCACAGCCCATATTCTGGGCCAGTTTCGCCGACTGGAAGGGCAGAAGACCCCTGTACGTCATCTCCATCTCCATCTATATCGTGGCCAATATTCTGCTGGCCGTGGTGCCGGCCAACTACGGCGCCCTCGTCTTCCTGCGGATCGTGCAGGCTTTTGGGTCCGCCGCCGTGGTGTCAATGGGCGCAGGAACAGTTGCAGATGTGCGTGCCCCGCCCAATCATGTCTTCACCACGCAACCGCCAACTTACCCGTTCCTAGGTCACTCCTCCCAAGGAGAGAGCATTCGCAATGAGCATCTTCCTGCTTGGGCCCCAACTGGGACCGGTTCTCGGCCCCGTGATAGGAGGCGCATTGACGACGGCCTCATGGCGCTGGATCTTCGGTTTTCTTGGTGAGCTATCCGCCGACCCGTCACAAGTCATACATCGATCGACTAACAGGGGCCAAACAGCCATTGCCGGCTTTGCTCTTTGGGTCCTCATCATCCTGACGCTTCCAGAGACCTTGCGCGCCAGGGTAGGAAACGGCCAACTCTACGCCCAGTCCGGCTTCATCCTCTTCCCCCCCAGACTGTCTTCACCCTTGGCCCCCGAGCCCGAAAGAGGCCCTGCCCCTCCCAAGCCGACCCTGCTCGGGTACTGGCGCCTCTTCAGCTACCCCCCCATCGGCATCGTGACGCTCAACACGGCCATGCTCTACTCGACCTACTTCGCCATCGCCGTCCAGCTGCCCACGGAGCTCACCAACAGGTACAAGTGGTCTGCCGCCGCCACCGGCGGGGGCTTTCTCGCCGTCGGCATCGCCATGATCGCGGGCTCCATGATCGGGGGCCGCTTCTCCGACTGGCGCCGCGCGCGCGCCATCGAGGCGTCCCCGGACGGTCAGGTCGACCCCGAGAACAGGCTCGCCGACCAGATCTGGGGCGTCCTCGTCTGCGCCGGCGGGTGTGCCATGTACGGCTGGTTCGTCGACGTCTCACTGCATCCCGCTGCCGTGCTCGTTGCCACATTCTTGAGTAAGTCTTGGAAAAGTCGTCTTGTTTTTCTTTACATCTTGTTCGCAAACTTTGTGAGACCACGAGGGGGGTTGCTAACGGCGTGCAACCACAGCTGGCTTCGGCATGAACTGGGTCTTCGTGGCCACGACCGCCTTCCTGACCGAGTGCGTGGCCCAACAGGCCGCCGGCGCCTTCGCGCTGGGGAACATGCTCCGGAACCCCGGTGCTGCCATCGCCGCCCTCGTGATCCCCTCTCTCGTCACCAGGATGGGCAGCGGGTGGTGTTTCACAGGGCTGGCGCTGTTGGACCTGGTCCTCGTCGGGTCCGCCGTCATTGGTATGTTTTCCGCGAGTCGGGGAGTTTCTCGGCCCATCGGGCCAAGTTTGTTTGCTGACCCGGTGCTTGTGATAGTGCTACGCCTCAAGTCTCCGGGGTGGAGGGCGGCTCGCAAGGCCAGGATGGCGGCCATGGCGGCGGCGGCGGCGGCGAAGGCAGGGGGGCAGAAATAAGTCTTGTGATCCTCACGACATGCATCGGCGGAGTTTGAAGGTCGCGCTTGAAGTTTTGGGAGTCTGCTCCCAGACGCTGTCTAATGTTTACACGTATTCGTGAATCTGGTAGTGCACGGAGAAGAGAAAGCCCGCAGGTGCGAAGGCATTCGGTCTATTTGGAGACATGGAGTTGGGCTCCTTCAGATAGCTCCAACAAACCCTTGCCATATCCATTGCCCTTTGGCAGTCCCGTGTTCCACTTTGGACGTCTGGGTAACGTACAGTGTCTTGAGTAGGGCTTTTCGTCGTACCTGATGTGGTCTTCACGCGGACCCCGGCGATACAGTGGCGTTCTTCAACCGCAGAGCCGACGCATTTCCCCGGCTGCGGTTAGGTGGCGTACTGCGCCTCGGGTTATTTTTCTCGCACGACACGCCTGGATGTATTGTCAAACGCCTTCCGCCCGGTTTCTGTCCGCTCTCAAGGCCGTTCCTCGTAGTCATAGGCCTGCTTCGGAGACGACGCCGCGCCCGTCTCGGAGTACACGGCGTCGGCCCCCTTGCGCGCCGAGCGGACGAGGGCAGGGTTCTCGGCCTTGAGCCTGGCGAACTCCTTCTCGGCGTCCCACGCCCAGATGCTGTCGCTGGCGAAGACGAGGTCCATCTCCTCCAGGGTGCGCTGGTTGGACTCGGGGTACAGCGCCCAGACGACGACGATGCTGACGAAGTTCACGGCGCCGAAGAGGTAGAGCGTCTTCTCGTTCAGCTTCTCAAAGATTGTCGGGAGGAGGAGCACCTTTGGTTCCGCGCGTGTCAGCAGCCGCTCGAGGCGAGCCCGGGTACGCATGCAGAGACGCTTACCGTCCATCCGTTCCCGATCGACCACCCGACGACGCCCCACGCGTTGCCCTTGGCGCGGACTTGCAGGGGGAAGATCTCCGCGGGTATAATCCAGGGGCATGTCAACCACGATCCAGCGAAGCATGCCGTGAACGCGAAGACGAAGAAGGTCGCGGCGCCGCCCAGCGCGGCCCGATTTCCGGGGTCGGCGTTGAGCGTCGCCCGAGCCAGTCCGCCGGCGCAGAACATGCATATCCCCTGCGCTGCTGCACCCCAGTATAGGGACCATCGGCGACCGATGCGGTCTATGGTAAACACGCAGATCAAAGTTGCGAACTAAATGTCGTCAGCTTTCCTCTACGACACGAGGCCGCGGAGCAGGTCCACATACCATGTACGTGATGTTGTTCACGCCGCTGACCCAAAGGCGCTGCTCGGAGCTGATGCCGGCAATCGTGAATATCGTTGGTCCTAGTGTAAAATTAGCTATATTTGCTTTATGTTTATCAGGGGACATATCGAAACGTTGTGAAGGGGCCAGAGAAGCGCACTCTGGCAGCCGTGATGGGATGTTTTGACGACGGTCGGCAACCCGGCCCCCCCCCCCCTCCAAAAGAAAAAAATGGGAAAAAAAGGGGGAAAATCAGAAAAACAAAGCCCACCGTATATAGTTATCCCGGCGATACCAACCCACTCCTGCAAGATTTGAAGCCAGATTACGAGTTGTACGCGACGGCCGGTGTGGAGTTTGCCCGAGCCCCAGCCAAACAGCATGGCAAGGTAGCTCTGCTGCTTGGATGTTTCGTCCTCCAAGTTTCTGATGTTTATGATGTCCTGGAGCTCGGCCTCGGCAACCCCCATGTCCTCACTCTCGTTGCCGCGCAGTCTTCTGAGGATGAACCTGGCCTCCTCTTCCCGGCCCACCTTGACGAGCCATCGCGGGGACTCTGGCATGAACCAGATCATGCCGAAGAGAACGATCAGGGGGACAATCTGGAAAGCGATAGGAAACCGCCAGATGAACGACGACGTGGGGTCCTTGTACTTTGACGTGCCGCTGTTGTGAGGTCAGGAGTGGGTAGGAACGACGGTTGGGGCCATGCCAACTCACAACTGCAGCCAGTACGCGACCACTACACCAAATATGTTGAGCGTGAACTCCATGGCCACGAACTTGCCTCTCGATGTATGAGAAGCAATCTCCGTTGCCCAGACGGGGGTGATGGCGTTCAACATGCCGGTGCCGATGCCGTTCAGCACACGTGCTAGCCACGAAGTCAGCAACAGACCATGACCCGTAATCAGCGACGAAACAGCCTCGTCGACGTACCGCAGAACATCCAGTCCGCATTTTGGGCAGCAGACTGCAGGGCGGCGGTAAGAATCGACCAAATGCAAGCCACGGCGATGGTCTTGAGGCGACCATACCGGTCACCAAACCACCCGCCCACGAGGCATCCTACCAGGGTTCCGGGGAGGTAGTAGACAGCGACCTGGCACACGGTTAGGCAAGGAACGTATGGAGGGCGAGGCCCGGCCACTTACGATGCCCCCCTGCAACAACGGCTTGTCGACCACGACGATCCTTTGCTCCTCGTCCCAGTGGCCGAACCCCATGAGCTCGGCGTAGTCGCGCGCCGTGTTGACGCCGCCCATCAACCCCTGGTCGTAGCCGAAGAAGAAGATGGACACGCCGGCGACCAGGCACACGGTGTTGAGCAACGAGCTCTTGTAGAGCCGGTTGGCGACATTGTACTTCCCAAGCGGGCTTGCGGAGCTCGACATCTTGGACGGTGTCTCATGCGCAGTCCACAGGCTAGATTCGTGCTTATACAATTCCTGCTCCTCTGCGTTGGAATTTGTTCAACGGCCCAAGAAGTTGCGGGAAAGATACGGGAGAGAGAACGCGTCTCTGATCGCGGAGACCAAGCTTATATCTTGTTCTCCCCCCCGCGGGGAGCGCATCGTGGAAACACCCGATTCTTCCCCACACCCCAGGTTTCGAACCGCACGTATCCCCATTCAAGCGAGTCGCAGAGAGCCGTGATTACATCACTTTCCAGTCGCTCTCGTTCTTTGATTGGGCGCCGCTCCCGCTCCCGCGACCCCGCGATGCCTCTGGCTCCGACCGCGGCGGGATTCCTGCCGAAAAGACGAGCAGAAAGCTCGGGCTTGGGGCCTGCTAGTTCCCGAAGCCTGCAGGTAAGCTTGTTTTTGGGGGTGGGGGGGCTTGATTCGATCCGCTCCTGGGAGCGCCAACGGCCCCCGTCCGGGATAATCATTGCCGCTTGCGGGGCGGTCAGATGACTTGCCCACGAGGAATGGTCCAATCGGCGCCGATGCGCGGGCGGAGAGAAGACCGATGCCCTCGCCGGTGGTCCACGATGTCATCCAACCCGGAGGTGGCCGTCCGTACGTCGGGTAATAGCAACATTTCACCGCCTGGGGCTTTGGAGGAGCACAAGAGGCCAACATAAGTTGAGACAGCCACTGGCATGGACAGCATTGACTTTAGAAACTCAGACGTTGATTTACCCCCTACTCCCCACATCAAGCAGTGCATATTTCTGTTTGGCTTGTTTTGAATCTCTCGGTGCTTCTTTCACGAGGTACGAGTACAAGGTGTTGCACTTCATAGAGGCCACGAAGTACACTGCATTAACTACCTGTAACTATACTATACCAGATACACTTGAATATTTAGAGACGTAAACCCTTTTAAGGAGAAGATCGTCTAAGTCACGGGTTGCTTCGGGTATTGACAAAAGAAGCACTGTAGGTACACTCCAAGATGACACTTTTCCTTCTACCCATGCCCTTTCCAAGGGCAAGAGTTGAAGGTGAAGTGGTTTCCCCAGCCGGGCCTCTTCTTTCAATCTTCTTCGTCCCAACCCTCTTTGCGATCCTTTGGGATTCGCACAAATACAAGGGCAATCACTGCGGCGCAACCTGCTATTCCAATGCCAAGATACATAGCATTGCGATAGCCTTGTACGGGATTCTTACCATGGGAGTTCGTGTATACCTCCACCGTGCCGGCGAATCCCAGACCTGTACTCAGGCCGTATGACACTATCGTTCCGATAACAGAGCCGGCTATCCCTTGTTGGCTCCGTTTGACAGTGTTGCTGGCAATGATTTGCGATGCAGTAAAGATAAAGTCGGGTCCAAGTGCGGTTAGAATAAGTGCAGGAAACACCTGAGCCCAGTATGTCTGCTGCTCCGGCATGGTGCAGACAAGGACCAGTGCCGCAGCAGACGCAAGCGAAGCGATTGCCATGATATACTGAGCTGCCAAATGCCGGATTGCGAAAGCAGAGAGAATGGCTGCGATTGCCCCGCAGACCGCGAGAGTGGCAAAACCAGCAGCGTTCAGGAACAGAGAATAATGCCGGATTTGAAGGTTCCACAAGCTGATGTACCAGATTATGATGCCGACAGCCATGCAGGTGAAGAAGGCAGAGACAGTCATCCAACCGAAAGATGGCGCTTTCCAAATATCAAACGGTAGGATGGGATCCTTGGCAAACTTTGCCTCCCACACGGCAAAGGCGGCGATGTGTAAGATCGAGACAATCAATAGCGCGTATTCGTACGGTTCGTCCCAGCCGGCGTTGGGCGCTTGGCTGGATTTCGACCTGTCAGTGGATGGTCCTTCAAGACCACGGGAACAAGGTTCGACTTACTTCCATACAAAGTTGAAGAGTATTAGGCCGGTAACTCCCAGGTACGCCCCGACAAAGTCTATTTTCCCGTTCGGATCCATTCTCTCGGGTTCTTCTGGGACTACCATGGCAAACAATATGAATACAGCGGTTCCGAGCATTGCCCTGGGAATTGTCAGCGGCGCGTTCCAAGTGAGGGCGGACAAGCCTGTGTTCTAACAAAAAGAAGAAGAGCCATTTCCAAGGAAGAAGCTGCACGAAGAAGCCCGGGCAGGAACCCCCGCCAGCTGCTCCCATAGGCGCCATCGCACCAAACAGCGCAACGGAGATGTTTCTCATGCGGCCGGGCGGGAACGTGATCGTAAGGAGCGCCACCGCGTTCGGAACCATAAACCCGCCACCCACGCCGCTGAGGGCTCTCATGACACTGAGAGATATTATGTCCTTCATAAATCCCGAGATCAATGTCCAGACGACCCACCAGATCCCGGCAACCGCGACGGCGTTCTTGTGGCCATATATTGCTCCGATTCGCCCGCCTATAAGAACAAACGTACCTTGGGTCAAGCTAAACGGAGAAATCAGCGCTTCGTTATCTATCTGCGACAGACATTTGGAGTGCTCACGGATACGCTGCAACAATCCATGCGGACTCGCTTGGGGTGGCGCCAAGTTGCTCTCCAATCGCCAACGCAGAGTTGATGCCGGCTCCATATGGAATCATTTGAACAAACTGGCATAGGATAATGGCCATTGAAGTGAGGATCTGACGGGAGAACGCCACAGGAGCATGGTGGTTCTTTTCCCCACTTGGCTCATCGGCACCGGCGATGGAGGATGTATTGGGCTCGGCCGTTTGGTGAGGATTTTCGAGCATCGTGGAATCAATTGATGAGTGAATGACGACCAAAGCAGAAACAGCGAGTCTACGCTACTTGTGGATAAATACTCCATACTGATACTATGGCAAGTCGTCCTTTCGCTTTTTCATCAACCACGATCGTTGGGGATCATTACACGCTTAGAAGCCGGAGTCCTGCTTGCTATGGTCTAGACAAGGGTTGTCCAGGAGATCGGAGTGATTTTATAATCTCGCCGGCTGCACCCCTTCCTCACAGGCCAATCAAACGCAGGGAGTCAACTTCGTGAACGACCATCCGTGCCACATCCAGATTTCTAAGCAGGACAATTATATGGTTACGTTTGGATACTCGGCTCCTCATGGTTCACCCTCGAGAAGAACACCCTAGGGTTTTGGCAGAGAGGCGACAACGCAGCTGCGCATGTAGGCAACATTAGCGACAAGCCCCGACATAGCCATCAGAGCCATGGACAGCAGGCCTATCTCAAAGCGACGAGGCCGCCCTCGGAAGTCCTCGGCCCCTCGCAACCCCGATGAGGAAGTGAGTCGTCACCTCGGAGGGCTTCCATCCCGTCAGAACTGACACTAGCAAGCATCGGAGAGCACAAGTGCGCAAAGCTCAAAAGACCTTTCAAGCTCGGAGGCAGGAGACCCACAAAGCTCGTGAGGAGCGCCTAGTCAGTCTCGAAGCTATGGTTGACCATATGGGGCACGCTTTCTCCGAGCTGGCAGATTATATCATCAGTTCCGAGGCGTGCAAAGAGGACTCGGGCATGCTGGGTAAACTTGCAGCAGCCACCGCTCAAGTGTTGGCCTTGTCTCGAAGAAGCCACGACCGTGAGCCCGGAGACGAGCTATTCGGGCCCGAGCAAGATCCGGCGCCCCTTGCCCAACAAAACGAACTGCGGTCTGACACGGTCCACCCCAGGCAGCCAGCCACTTCATCCGCAGAGACCGATCTAGCTCTCCATACCGGTACCATCTCTTCAAACCAGTACTGGAGCGACCGAGACTCTGCGACAGAACCTTATGATGTTTCCACAATTCAAAATCCCTTTGGCAATGGCTGGTTTGGCCGACTTCCTCGACTTCCGGGCGGCCTCCAATTCTCAACCGGTCCCTTGTGGCTCGACCACGACTCCTTTGCCTTTCGTCTGCTCATCAGCACCCTACAGACCGCATACTGGACCCTTGTTAACGACACGGAGGACAGCACGGCCCTGTCCAATTATAAATTCAGGTTTGCCTTCTTGTATCACGATAGACAAGAGCTCCAATTCAATCTGCGGTGGTTTCTTGGTCCTGGGATTGCCGAGGTTCATCTGCTGATGGAAAGGAACACGGCAGCCAAGGCTTCTATCGCCATAGGAAACGGGGGTCTGCTCAACGCCGGGGTAGATCTGGCAGCAGCAGCAGCGGAAAACCTCCCAGACAGCCTGGATGCTGGCTTCGTCGGCTCTCGTGCGGTGTATGAGCTATTTGCGACTGTCAAGGATGTTGATGAACACTTGAAGCAAAGGGGCGTGCGTCATGTCGATTCCGATATCATTGAGCTGGCATTCCCGCCTCCGGGATCTTCAACAACAGGCTTTGATGCTTCAATTCCTCAAGTTTCTCCTCCCCGTACGTTAGTTCCTTCTTCTCCCTACTCTCTAACCAGCCCTCTCCAATAACATCATTAACGGTGTTCTTCTGAAGATGTCCAACACAACCACTCGATGGCGCCGGAAGAATTAAACGGTACTCCAAAAATGCTTGAAGTATTTGATTTCAACGCGCTTCTCCAGCCAGGACTCAGTTCTCGGAGACGGCTTAACGTCCCAATAGCAAAGAACATTTCCAGCAGCAGAGGGACACACTCAGCCCCGACCAGAAAACGCGTAAGGGTGCAGGCACTGTTCCAAAACCTGGCCGAGGTCTCAGTTTGCCTAGTACATGGACCAGCATTTCGGCGCAGAGGCCTAGATGAAGCTATTAACGCATCTGTTATTGATGACTGAGAAGTCAAAATTAACTCGTATGAATTCAAGGGTTTGTCTATGTAGAAAAACTACATCTCACTCTTTACCTATCTGAATGCGTTGAATAGACTCTCTCCTTCTTGGGGAGGCTTGTGGTACGATCGTACACAGGGTAATAAAGCGTCACGAGTTAGAGCCCACAGCAGGACATAAGAGGATCGGGACCAGGACAAGAAAGGCATGTTTCTATGAAATTAAGGATGCAGAAAGATAGGTCCTATATAGTATGGAAAGACGGGAGTAAGGAGTGAAACAATACTTGATATGATGTCTGGCAAGGCTGTTACAGAATGTGGAAAGGCATAAAGCATGAAGGTCAATCATGCCCATTTTGGCTAGTGATTCTTGACAAAATGTGTCATTTTTAGAGTGGAGTGCTTACCGATGGGGATGGCACTGATGGGACTACGAGTCCCTACAACAAGGAGAATGCCTTCTGAAATATAAGTTGGCTGGCCGCTGTAATAGAATTGTCTGTTGTACAGAAGAATGATACAACATCGCCGCTGAGAGTCCGGGATAGTGACAAATGCACGAATGTTGAAAGTCCTTTTACACTGATATTCTAGATACTACTTTGTTCACACTGTCTTTCCTCGCCTTCACAAGCAAGGTGGGCCACCAAGCAATCCAGCTGTCTTTGGGGCGTATTCGGTCCAGATGCCTCTTCTCTCGTCCTACAGACCAAGCAAGGCCATGTTAGCTCTTTAGTCAGAACTAATCAGAAGAGGAGGTAAACTTCCTTTCTAGTCGGTTCCTCCGAGTAAATTGGGACGTTGAGTAGCTCGTGGCCAAGAAGGAGGAGATCGTGGCCAGATGTTTGTTACACATAAATGTTTCAATTTGGTTCTCTTACTTACGTGGTCGGCGGGCGCCATTGACGACAGTCAGCTCAGCAATGTCACTCTCAGAGTTAAGATACCTCCAACGAATATCACCTAAAAACATCCTGCATCCAATTAGTATCAGTTATCATAATGATGCTTGTATCTATAATGCACCCATCTTATAGCCCGTCCGTCTGTCCCTTGGTGACCTCGGTCGCTAGTCCTGGGATGAACCGCAACGCCACCTCACCCTATGTTCTCGTTCCTTTAATCATACCGGTGGTCGTATGTACGCTGAAACTAGGTGTTTTGGTTACTATTAGCCTCGTCGTAGTCTTTATATACACACCCAATGAAGTGACTCCGACAATGATGAAGAGATCATGTGAGTGATTCGGACCAGCACCCCAGAGCCAAGTGTATATGTGCATGTAAGTAACCCACTCTCTTGATCGATCATCATCTCCCCGTGTCTAGCCCTCAAACACCTCGCCACCCGATGATTCCATCACACTTCTCCACACCTCAGAAGTTCCCAACCTCCTGGGTACAGCAGTCGCCAGCAGGATCTAAAACCCGCCGAGAAGGGGGGGGGGGGGGGGGGATCGCACCCGCCCAGGCACGAGCAAGAAGTGCGCAAGATCGCGGCCGGAACCCTGAGCTATCTAGTGAAAAGCAGAATGCTGGTCTCAGTTGATGTTTCTGATTCCGGCCGCCCGTCGTCCCCGCAAAGATACGCTGAGCGTAGATTGTTTGGAACTCTTGACGTCTTCGACCGGCATTTGAACGTCCCGGGGGTCGCGTGGCGCAAAACAACCCCGCAGGGGAAGAAACAATAATTCCATTTCGAGCGAATATTACGAGATTGGATCGCTATGTGGGTGGGGGTCCTCGAGGCGGGTGTGTATCTGGGAGTTGTCCTTCTAGAAGCCCCCCCTCCCGGTCTCAGCCGGTCTCTCCTCCGTCCAACAATCTGCGCATAGGGGAGGGGGCGTGATGATACAAACGGCATTTGACTCTTTTCCGTGTTTGCTTTTCCCTGCAGAGAGGCGGAAGGACTTGTAGTGCAGCCAGCACCCAGAAGTCAGCCGCAGGAATAGGAGTGAATGCCCAAAGGGCTGCATCGACAAGCCCTAGGTGTACTACTGCAAATGCATGATATCGATCACCATGACAAGGTTCTCTCGTTTCTTCACCGCCTTGCCGTGTGCGCGAGGGGATGACACGGAATGTTCCCGGGCAATTCTGGGCCTGGCAGGAGTTGGGGGTTTGCATGGCTTGTTCGGTGAGAGCTTGTGACGGCCTCATTTTCCCGGCACGCATTAACGGTGCTTCATTTTCCGTCACGGTGCAGCAGTTACTAAAGCTGGCGCATGTACATATAGGAAGCTGTCGATCTAAACCAAATTCCTCGCCCCGTCAGATCGACCACGAAACAATCAGTGGATGACTGGATGTAAACCCTGGACCGCCCCCTCTCAACCGCAGACGACTGCCCTGCGTCACGCCAAGGCGGGCTGACAATCTGCCAGCGCAGCGCTATATCACCCGGAATAGCTCAAGGTGGCACCCGGCAGTGCATGCGACTTTGACAGGCCCCCCGGAGGTTCATCCCACGCGCCGTCCCATGATGAACGGTGCATAGGGAGATTAGGATGACGAGAACGAGACTTGAGGTGGCCAGGGACTCCACCGAGAGCAAGGGGAAAACGAGGGATGAAGAAGCCGCCGCCACGATGCGACCCCAGCATACGCGGCAGGCAAGGCGGCGGCATTTGCAGGGCCGCGGGGACCCAGGGGATATATCACCCGGGACGTCTCATCGCAAAGAGGATAGCATGGCGTTGGATGTAGGGACGTGGTGTGCTTGTAGCAGACAGGTAGACAAGGAAAGGAGACCAGCAGCGGAAGCAAGACCTGCATCTCCCCGTCGGCCGAGCGGTCGGCTACGGCCGCAGGTGACTTGATGCAAATGCGATGCGGCTGCAAGAAGCGAGTGGAGAGAAGTGGAGAGGGCGTCTGAGTTTCAACGTCCTTCTATCGGCGCCTGCCCCCGGGAGATGCATCTTGCTAGTTCCGGAGACCCAGAGATACGGCCGCAATTGCTTGCAGGGCCCCGTCGTGCCCGAGGCCATTGGTCCAAGAATCGCACACGCCCCCCCCCCCCCCCTCTTCCAAGTCCCTCTTCCCCCTCTAACCTCCGTGGAGAGTCGAGACGAAGAGAATGTTGTCACCGCTTTGGACTTCGTACGCCTCCTCGCCCTCGAGTTCCCAGTCCGCATCATTGATAAGGGCAAGGATACCAGGCCGACTGGAGAGGCTACGTTAGCGTTGCATACAAAACAACGACTCTGCACGAGGAAAGGTAGATTCTGCAAAAGGGTGAGAAGGAGTGGCGATGTACTCCTGCAAGAGTGAGGTCGGGGTGGAAGTAAGAGAGGCACGGCAAGGTTGATGCCGCCGAAATGGACACATGCTCGAGGTTGGAGACAGCAGTGCCGTTTCGATACGTACAGGTGACCGTCGAGGACGAAAAGTTCCTTCCTGGAGTCCTTCATGGTGTTCTCGCAAAGATAGTTGATGAGAAAGCCGATGGTTGCGGGCTTGCCATCCTTGCTTACCGCCGGGATGGACAGGGCATGGCGTCGCTTATCAGAGAAGAGCATCTCCAGGCCGCCGCTGCAGAGAGCCTTGTTAGCATAATGCATTCTGTGTCTCCCCTAGCAGAGATGCGAGCTGCTAACGAAAGCGCTGCTTCGACCGACTCCATAAAGCTGCGTGAAAAGGGTCTCAGACCAAAGACCCGGAGATAGAACCCGTCTAGAAGAACGCAAGGAACGACTGGGAAGAGAGGTGTGAGAGGCAACTCACGAGAATTCGACAACGATGGAGATCTTCTCCCCCGCATCTGCAGCGTCTGCGGCCATTTTTCTTCTCCGTTGCTTTTTGTCCGATCTCGTAACAATATCTGACAAAAAGCCCAGGGTACCGGCAGATGCACCGCACGAGACGTCGGAGAATAGATGGAAAATATGAGATGTAATCACGATAGAGTTTGGTTGTTTGGTTGCTTTGCTTGCTTGCACAGCACGGACTGATGTAGGTAGGTAGGGAAGATGTGACAGATGTACGGTACAGGTAGGGATATAGACGGGGCCCGAGCTAGGGAACAGACGCTGGAGCCTCAAGCCGTAGCCCTATCGTCGACGCGCCAGCGCCTTCCAATGGCGGGCGCAAACCACTGCCGGGCGTCTGTGGAGCAAACGGCGCGGCGGCCCAACGGGTTTGACGTCGCTGTAGCCCGCTGTAAGCCAGGGCCCGAGAGCCCCGCCCCCGGGCCCCCTCCACTAAGGAAAATTTCAACCTCACCTCTTGAATCTAACCAGCGAGCCAATCACGTCGCCGCATTCCGTCAACCCTTAGAGTCACTTCGTCGACGTAACAAAACCCCGCGACGACAAGGGACAAGATGACGGCCATTCAACCATCTATCGAGTATCTGTCCACTGGAGCCAACCGGCAAACTGACATTGCTGACTGGAGCCCATGTGGTCTACTTGCCTATGGTGCGGACTCCAACATTGCCCTGTGGACACCATCTGTAAGCTTTGCCCGGCCTGCAACCTCAGCGTCCCCCTGACTGACGAGCATTTGGTAGTCACCAAGTGACGAAGGAATTTCCTCCCTTCTGAGTGGACACAAGGAGGTCGTCAAGGCGGTCAAGTTTCTCCCCCAAGTGGACGGAGAGGACCGTAAACTCCTCGTCAGCGGCTCCGATGACCAGACGCTCAAGGTCTGGTCCTTGGACCCCGAGACCAATCAGGGAGAATGCGTGCAAACGATTCACGAGCACTCGGCTCCGGTCAACTGCATAGCGATTCTCAAGTCGAGGAACGCTCATAAACAGTGCCTTCTCGCCTCAGGGGCTGCTGACGCGACCATCAAGATCTGGCAGCTCACCGGGGGCCAGCTGCAGCTCCGCCAAACCATCAAGACCGCTCCCAAGTACTTTCCCTTATGCTTGGCTCTGACGGCACTGGACGAGGTCGAGGACGTCTTCGTCCTGGTGGCCGCGGGAACCAAGACGTTTGTCCAAATCTTCGTGGCCGCTGCCGCCGAAGAGACGCTCAACTTCAAGTTGCAGGCTACCCTGTCGGGCCACGAGGGTTGGATTCGGTCTCTGGACTTCACATGGGAGAAGGCCGACGCAAATAGCGATCTTCTCCTTGCCTCGGCGAGTCAGGACAAGTACGTTCGACTCTGGCGCCTCCACCTGGGCAAGGAGCTGCCGTCGCTCGCCGCAGAGGGCTCGGATCCTTCCAGCGGCGCCTACTTGCCGGGAAAGTCCCCTTCAAACAAGGCGTACCGACTACAGTCAGGCGGCAAGGACTTTTCCATCACGTTCGAGGCACTGCTCCTTGGCCACGAGGACTGGATCTACAGCGCGAAATGGTTCACCCGGAACAGCAAGCTACAGCTGTTGTCGACCTCCGCCGACAATTCCCTTGCCATGTGGGAGGCTGACACCGCATCCGGCATCTGGGTCAGTATGGTGAGGCTCGGCGAAATCAGTAGAGAAAAGGGCGCAACGACGGCGACTGGCAGCATCGGCGGCTTTTGGACCGGACTCTGGGGCCCCGACGGCAAGTCCGTCGTCTGCCTCGGCCGGACGGGAAGCTGGCGCCGCTGGGTTTACAACGATGAGCGCGACGAGTGGCAGCCTGCCATCTCCGTCACCGGCCACACCAAGCCAGTCACAGGCATCGCATGGTCGCGCGACGGAGACTACCTCATGTCGACGAGCTCCGACCAGACGACCCGCCTCCACGCCCGCTGGAAGCGTGGCACGGCCCGCTCGTGGCACGAAATGTCCCGCCCCCAGATCCACGGCTACGATCTGAACTGCATCGACACCCTCGGCGCGTCGCAGTTCGTCTCGGGCGCAGACGAAAAGCTCATGCGCGTCTTCAGCGAGCCGCGCGCCGTGGCGCAGATGCTCCAGACCCTCGGCGGGATCCAGACGGACGCGCCGGCTGAGTCCATGCCGGATGGCGCCAACATGCCTGTGCTCGGCCTCTCCAACAAGGCCATCGACGCCGTCGACGACGATCAGGAGGTCCAGGCCGACAGTCAGTACGACCGCGAGGCCATCGATCCGGCCACCATCGTGCGCAAGTCCATGCTCGACATCGATCACCCGCCCTTTGAGGAGTCGCTGTCGCGGCACACCCTCTGGCCCGAGACGGAGAAGCTGTACGGCCACGGCTACGAGATCTCCTGCCTGGCCGCGAGCCACGACGGCAAGCTGATTGCCAGCGCCTGCAAGGCCAGCTCGCTGAATCACGCCGTCATCCGCATCTTCGAGACGGAGCGCTGGACCGAGGTCAAGCCGCCCCTGATGGCGCACTCTCTCACGGCCACGAGACTCCGCTTCTCGCCGGACGACGGGTTCTTGCTGAGCGTCGGGCGAGACAGGCAGTGGGCCGTCTTCGAGCGCGACGAGCAGGAGCGCTCCCAATACCGGCTCCTCCAGGCCAACCCCAAGGGCCACACGCGGATGATCCTAGACGCCGCGTGGGCCCCGCCCACGAGCGCCAGAGTCTTCGTGACAGCGGGGCGTGACAAGAACGCCAAGGTGTGGGTGGGAAAGGCCCAAGAGGGCGGCAAGATGGAGTTCGCCCTGGCGCCGAGCCTCGCTTTCGACGGTCCCGTCACGGCCGTCGACTTCCTCGGCAAACAAGGTGCGGGAGGCGAGCTCATCCTCGCGGTGGGTACCGAGTCCGGCAAGATCTCGCTCTGCACTTTGGCCCCTGAGACCTTCCAGTCAGCCGGCATAGTCCAGCTGGCACCTCAGTAAGTCTTCCCCCCAGCGCGGGCTACCGTGTCCTCGGAAAGACAACTAACCACTCTTCAAGTCTGTGTCTTCCCAAGCCAGTGGCTCAGCTCGCGTGGCGTCCCTCAAATAGCGATGGCGACGCAGACGAACTTGCCATCGCTGGCGAGGATAGCTCCCTGAGGATATACGGCTTCATCGGACTGGGAGCGTCCAACTCGACAAGCGAATGAAGTTTACGCCCTCCCCCGCAGAAAGGGAGGCTTTCCATTGAGTCTGTATGTATGAGGGTATGATTAGACATGCGTTGCCGCATGCACGAATTATATATATATATATGTCTTCGTCTAGGCCGCTCGAAGCGAACCAAGAGACTGGCAAACCAACGCAAACGCCTGCACCAGAAGCAGAGAAAATGGCACGACAGCTCCCTCACAACGTCCTTCGAGCTCTTCATTGGACGTCCGCCATACGTGTGTCGCTATTAAACCCTCGCCCTCCCCCCCCCCCCCTCCTGTTCTTTTGTTTTTCGTCATCCAGCACGTTACCATCGTTCCGTTTCACGTTCCGCACAAGAGCGGTGGGGGAGCAGGGCGGCCGAGAGAGGCCGCCTACAGCTCCCTGACGAGCTCGGCAGTCTCCTGAGCCAGGGCAACGGCCGTCTTGGTCGAGCCCGCGGTCAGCACGCTCTCGACGGCAGCCTTTGTCACCTCGACAGCGTCCACCACCGCGTCGACGACGGCGTCAATCGGGTCGCCGTGCATGTAGAACCAGGCACGGCTCATGAGGAAGGCGATGTGCTGAGGCAGGTAGAGGACGGTCGCGATGATGGTCAGACTGCTCAGGAGGAAGAGCACGGTGTCTGCGGGCAGGGAGTTAGCCGGGGTTCTTCGGAGAACGTTCAATCACGATCAAGGACTGGAAAGGGGGGCGGGAGGGAAGGCGGTATTCTCTAGAGAGCAGGCGACGTACAGAAAATGAACTTTTCCAGGGGCGTGAAGATGTAGACGCTGAATGTGACCTCGATCTGGTACTGCTTCAGGTGCAGCCACTTGCTGAAGGACTGGAGGGCCGACATGTTGGCTGTTCGCGGAGGTTCGACCACGACCGTTCCGGGGTCTGTAGGTTCGCTGCTATGATTGTGATTTCGGACCGGTGTGGTTCGAGTTGGATGCTCAGGAGACGATTTCGCCGCGGATCACGAGGAAATGCCAAAGGGGAGTGTGCAAAAAAGGAGGCGGAAGAAGTCTTGCGCGCGCCAAGCCAAGCCAGAGACCGTTTTTCCCCCTTCCTGTTTTCTTTTTCGGAGTACGAAGGAGACTATGTCGTCAGGGAGAAAGTTTAAATACGGACTGCGCTGCGTGTCTGCCGGTCGGTCGACAAGGTGAAACCCAGGGATTTATGAGTAGTGGCAGGAAGCAGACTTCGTCTGGGACGTGGTTCGCGCGGGAATCTTATCAGAGAAATTGGGGGGGGGGAAGGGCCGCCGCGTGCAACAAAACACTCTGCAGCCAACCGATACCGACCGATCCGCATCAAAGCACGCACTGACGGGAGAGTCCCCAGTGCCCACACCGCCAGCAAACCAAAAAGCGGGGGCCAATTTACAGGCGATCACCTCCAGCGCCAGGTGCTGTTCCCCTTTCGCCCCCTGTACCCATCCAGTGCCGACAAAGGAAAACCCTCCTGATTGGCCGCCTCAACTACAGCATACTCCCGGGTCCCGTCATGCAACCTCCCCCAGCTGGACGGTCGGCTGGAGGTCAACCGCGATCTTCTCGCCTTGCGCTGTGAACTTCAGAGCCGCTCGCCCATCAAATAACTCTCGAGACCTCGTCCCAGCCCACCGCCCACCCCCCACAGACAATGGCACGGCGCGCGCGATGCCTCCCCTCCCGACCCTTTTGACCCATCTCACACGCCTGGCCGGGGCAGCGAACGCCAATGCCTTCATGCGTTGTTGCTGCGTCACGGCAAGGCCGGCGCTACAGAAGCTGCGGCAGCTGCCGCAGCAGGACCACCATCACCGCCTGCTCCTCGTTGCTCCCTTCAGCGCATCTCCGTCCGCCGCGTTGAAGAAGCACGAGATGCCACCCCGGCCCAAACCTCCCCCCGACTCCGAAATCGAAGAGTCATACCTAAAGGGTAGCGGGCCGGGTGGGCAAAAGATTGTAAGTCCTCTCGACCTTCCCCTTCGGCTTGGTGATGTTTAAAGCAATGTTTGGTCCAGAACAACTAACGGTTTTTTTCTTTCTGCTACCCCTCAATAGAACAAGACGAGCTCGGCCGTGCAGCTTAAGCACATCCCCACGGGTGTCGTCGTCAAGTCCCAGGCCACCCGCTCCCGAACCCAGAACCGCAAGATTGCCCGCGAAATCCTGGCGCAAAAGCTCGACGACCTACAAAACGGCGACCAGAGTCGTTCTGCCATAGTTGGCGAGGTGAAGCGCAAGAAGGCGGCGAGTGCGTCCAAGAAGAGCAAGAGAAAATACCGCCAGTTGGCCGAGGAAAGGGCACAGAGCGAAACTGCCAAGGTAGAGGTCAAAGAGCAACGTGATGAAGACCAGACGAACAGCGCACCGAGCGCGCATGCCGAACCGACAACTCCAGCAGACGCCAGTTCACATGTCCAAAACCTAAAACCTTAGCTGCATAAAGCAGCGTCGCAATGTAGCATGTCATCTAGAAAAATAAAACCGATACATCTCTATTCCTGGCTAAAATCATTATCGCGAAAATGCAATGTCACAATAATATCGGATGTGCGAAACTCGGGAACAGTAAGCAAAGTGTATTGTATGATCGACCTCAGTTGCAGACGTGTCCGCCCCTATACGCGCCCACGCGCATCCTGCTACAAAACAAGGACCAAATCTTTCGGGAGAAGGGTCGACCCAAACTTCCTGACCATGTCAACAACTTTTTGCCAATATGAGACCTGACTGCGATACATGCAACGCCGGAGTGACTTTGCACCGGTCGGGACCTTCTTGGGATCGATGTGCTTTCGGAAGGGCAAGGATGTGGTTCGAGAAGTAAGCCACTACAGAAGGATTAACACGTTTTTGGATCTCAAAAGTCCCTGGACCATGCCGCTTACCTTAGAAGCACTTGCGATGGACAATGGAGGGACCGCTCTCGTCGTACTCCTGCTTGGAGATCCACATCTGCTGGAAGGTAGACAGGGAGGCCAGAATGGAACCACCGATCCAGACGGAGTACTTGCGCTCGGGGGGGGCAATGATCTTGACCTTCATGGAGGAAGGAGCAAGAGAAGTAATCTCCTTCTGCATACGGTCGGAGAGACCGGGGTACATGGTGGTACCACCAGACTAAGGAATTGTTAGGTGATGAATCCTTCGAGCATAGGGGGCCGCAAGCAACGTACCATGACGATGTTGCCGTACAGGTCCTTACGGACGTCGACATCGGACTTCATGATGGAGTTGAAGACGGTAACGTGGATACCACCGCTCTCAAGACCCAGGACGGAAGGAGCGAAGAGAGCCTCAGGGGCACGGAAACGCTCGTTGCCGATGGTGATGACCTGACCGTCAGGAAGCTCGTAGGACTTCTCCAAGCTGGAGGACTGGGAAGCGGTCTGGAGCTCCTGCTCGAAGTCGAGGGCGACGTAGCAGAGCTTCTCCTTGATGTCACGAACGATTTCACGTTCGGCAGTAGTGGAGAAGCTGTAACCGCGCTCGGCAAGGATCTTCATCAGGTAGTCGGTCAAGTCACGACCAGCCATGTCGACACGGGCAATGGCCTGGGGAAGAGCGAAACCCTCGTAGATGGGGACAACGTGGGTGACACCGTCACCGGAGTCGAGGACGATACCGGTGGTACGACCAGAGGCGTACAGAGACAGGACGGCCTGGATGGAGACGTAGAACGCGGGGGCGTTGAAGGTCTCGAAGACGATCTGGGTCATCTTCTCTCTGTTGGACTTGGGGTTGATGGGAGCCTCAGTCAGGAGGACGGGGTGCTCCTCGGGGGCGACACGGAGCTCGTTGTAGAAGGTGTGGTGCCAGATCTTCTCCATGTCGTCCCAGTTGGTGACGACACCGTGCTCGATGGGGTAGCGGAGAGTCAGGATACCACGCTTCGACTGTGCCTCATCACCGACGTAGGAGTCCTTCTGGCCCATACCGATCATGATACTGTTCGTAATGTTAGGTTGAAGCGGCGCGGGCGGCGGGGGAGAATTGCCGCAGCGGGAGTCAAAACCTACCCATGGTGACGGGGGCGACCGACGATGGAGGCTGCGAGACGGTTAGAATCCCCGGGTTCGACAACCTGTGACCGAATGCTAATGCCCCTGACGGGACAAGATTGCGGTCTGCGGATGAGGGGGACTTACGGAAGACAGCTCTGGGCGCATCGTCACCGGCGAAACCGGCCTTGCACATACCCGAACTGGACTCAGGTTAGAACGACGCTCTCGAGAAGGGTTGTGTGGTCGATGGATGATGTGCCAATGGGTTATCGCGAGGGCTGACGGTTGGCCAGACGCCTTCGAGGCCCAGGAGGCAGGCAGCATGGTCGGTGAGACGGCGGTGGGGGGGAAAGCTTACCCATTGTCGATGACGAGGGCAGCAACCTCCTCTACGGAAACGAACGTTAGCGATGGGATACAAGAAGCGACGCGAGTCGATGGATGCCGGACATCGCGACGAGACGAGACGAGACGAGACGTGGCAGCGTCGGAGTTGGGAGGAGGCGTGAGCAGAGATGGATGGCGTCACGTACCTTCCATTTTGAATTAGTGTGGTGGGTGAGGACTTGGAAAATCGAGAGGAATCCTATGAAAATGAAGACAGCTCACTCGATTCCGGAATCGTGGGAGCGAGATGGAACTGGCAGAAGTCCTGAGCGGATGGCAAAGAACTTGGAGAGAGAGCACGTCGATGGGTGAGGTCGAAAGTGGGAAAGGTTACGGGGAGGTGAGAGGTAGTCGATTTTGGGTGGAGGAGGGGGGAAGAAGGAGAAGAATGGGAATGGCAGGCACAGTGTGCGGTGAGCGCTGGCTGCCCCCTACTCGGCGTTTCGTTGGCTGCTGCTATACTGCTGGCGGGCCAGGTTTCGATGCCAGAAGCAGACCTAACCCGACTTGTGGGTGAGCAAATGGCTGTGGCGGGCAAAGGTGGGCGGGCGGGAGGAGCGTAAAACAGGTGGCAGAAAGTGGCAGCGTGCCCGGGGGAGGGAGTTGCCGCTTTAGCAGTCCCTCCTCGTTCGCTATCTCGCCAGTCTCTCTCTCCACCATTCACCCACCGCCCAATGAATGAACTTGGAGGCCTGTGCTTTTGCTCCTTTGCTTGTTCATCTTCCGGGCTGGTACCTCTGGCAAAGTAGTGTGGTGGGGTACGGGAGGAAACGCGCTTTACTCACTTTGACAGTGTGATTAACCAGGATGGATGTGAGATGGGCGAAGGGAAAAGGTACCTCCGATCTTGCTGAGCCGATGTGCGACGCAAGAAGCACTATCGTCGGCGACGTCTACCGCTGGTTTGGGGGTTGTTTATTTAGTTGTTTTTATTTTGCGTTGCTGTTGGAAGGAAGAAACCACAGCCAAGTCAGTTGGATGCAGATATACGATTTAGGTCGGTGGCTAGGAATCGCCTTTTCGCCCTAGGTAGGTGTCACAGAACCAAGCTCTTGAGGCTACTACTTACTACGTTCAAACATACACGGGGGTTTGGATTGGGTTTTTATCGACGTTTTCTTTTCTAGCTCTGGGGAACAAACAATCACGCATAGCGAGACTCGACCCTCCCAGTCAGCTGCGTCTTTCCATCACCACTTCGGATCATCAGGCAGCAAGCTCATTGCTCGTGGCGGCGACACGTAGGTATTCGTCACACTCTCGCCATCAGTGTGTCCTGTTCTCTAGGCAGCTTGAAACCGACGGTGAAGAGAGGCCGCGGACCAATTGGGCCAAGCCACGGTCACAGCAGTGCGCCGGATTTCCTCAGACTGTGGCCTTGCCATTATCTTCAAAGGCATTCATCCCCACATCAGCCGGATTAGCCCAAGCGAAAGAGCAGATCATGGCAAGAGCATGGGAGCACCTCGGCCAAGACCCTCTCACCGCGAGCAGCAGAGATGGCTGCACAGTATCCCTACTTCATCCCATCCCATTAGGGACTGTGTGTACGGGGGTCACTCCTCGACGCCTACGAATACGTGAGACTCTCTCAACAAGATTCCCGCCGCGACCGGCTGCCTATGGTTTATGCTTGATGGCGCCGGGCGGATTCGCGCCAGCCAAACCATATGCTCCAACCGCTCCCTCCGTCTCCGAGTCGTACGTCATCTCTTGCCGTCAGCAACAAAGACCGACCTGGGCGAAGATGCCAAGCAGGCATAATCTATTTTAATACGCAAGCCGTCAGTCTCCCCCCCCCCAAGCAGTCTTCGCGGCCTTCACGGCCTTCACGGCCTTCGCGGATGCACGGCGACAAACCGCGCGGAGGCACGACATATGAGCAAGGGCAATATAGGTGCCTACGGCACTGCACATGGACTGCCTACGCGGACGGACGCGGACGTCAAAGGGCCTGCTTTATGCAAGGGCCATCCTCTCCTGAATGGCGGGCTAATTACCCTAGTGGTCCTAAATTGCGTATCCGCGTACGGACGCCTTTTGCGGGAACAATGCCCAGGGTCCGAGGGAGTATTTCTGGCATGGGGCCATCGGATTCCAGCCTCGCCTTTCGCCGCGTAGTGTATGCACATGCTTACACACGACTCGCTCTCGCTTCGAGTGTCGACAAGTGTACAGCATGTTTCGACGCTTTCGTGCCAGCATGAAGTGGCCGCGGTCGACGGCACTGTGCTACGCTTCCAATGTGGCTGAGCTCCGGCTGCCGGGCGGTATCTCCGTTGATCGGGACCTTTTAGCACACATCGGATATAGCATTACAGCGCATAAGTAGGAAGGTGTCAACCTGTCTGGGGGGGGGGGGGGGGGACGCTATGCCTGATTGTGACGGCTTTTCGGACGAAACATGATTGAAATGAAAGATCAGGGAGGGGTTTCCAGAAGAAGACGCAGGGCTGAAGCTCCCAATCTGCTTACTACCCATGGTTGACGACTGATTGCAACAACTTGAGGGAGCTGCCGGGCTTATGGGCTCAGGTCTCCAGGGTGACGTGACTTCATCGCTCGGAGGCTGTTCTCAGCTCAGCGTCGTAGTCACTTAGCTCACGGAAGCTCTGTCAATGACCAAGGGTTAAAGCGGCAATGAGGGGCAATTCATTGCATGGTGGGGCAGCTGGGAACTTTTTTTGGTTCTTCACCAGCCACCCCAGGGAGATTCACCATTCCCTCGTCAAGACTCCAATCGTCCCTGAAGCCTCAGGGGCTCCAATACACACACACTAACAATTTTGACTGGCCCGTGAATCGCCAACTCAGACATGATTGATGATCCCATTTGATGACTGTCGGGCAGAGAAGGGCGGCCCGTCTCTGCCCAAGTTTCGACTGCGAGCGAGCTGCATAAACGAGCATTGAGCTGGCCCTGATCAGGGCTCTCACGTGACATCAACGCTAAGCTTCTTTTGGCATTGACAAGCTTCTTGAAGGTTCCAGAAAAGGGTAGCAAATCGGTGCAGCCAGTCAGCGCTCCAGATGGGGCAGTTAATGATGGAGAACTTTTTGATGTAGATGAGATTCAGAGTGAAAGTGAAAGACTGACTGGTGGCTGATAATGATAAAACAACTCTCAACACTACAACACACACATTGAAATCCTGCATGTCGGACTGGCATCGTTTTCACTGATACCCCGCCAACAATCCAGTAAGAAAGTACTTCCAGGTACAACATCACCAACAAAACAATACCACTCATCACACCCATCCCACATTATGGACAGAAACCTCAACGACCTGCTCAAATGGAGCATTGAGAACGGGACAGCGGGCCAGGATGGCGAACCGGCCCCGGCGGCCCCCGTCAGTGACCTCAACCCGGAGGCCATCGCCGCCCTCTTCGGCAGCGGCCCCAGCGACGCCGAGCTGATGAAGCTGTCCATGGACGCCATCACCTCGACGGACCCGGAGATGACGCTCGACAACAAGCTCATCGCCTTTGACAACTTTGAGCAGCTGATTGAGAACCTTGACAACGCCAACAACATGGCCAAACTTTCTCTCTGGACCCCGCTGCTCAGCTGCCTCGAGCACGATGAGCACGAGATGCGCCGCATGGCCGCCTGGTGCGTCGGCACCGCCGTGCAGAACAACCAGCCCAGTCAGGAGCGTCTTGTGGCCGTCGGCGGCATCCCGCCGCTACTGGAGCTGGCTACCAAGGAAGGCGAACAAGAGGCCGTGCGGAGGAAGGCCATCTACGCCCTCAGCTCTGCCGTCCGGAACTACCAGCCCGGCATGAACGTGCTCACGGACGAGTTGGAGAAGAAGGGCATCCGTTCCGGCAAGGTCGATGCCGAGAACATGGACAACGTCGACGAGGTGATGAACGATCTCAAGGCGAAGATCACGGCGGCATGAGGGGGGGAAGGGAACCAGAGAAAGGGGCTAGGGAACTTCCGGTACAGGGCTTTGCATGAACGGCGTTTGGGCGGGCGGTACGGCATGAGAGCCACTTGACGTACGGGATGGCCAACAAATTTGGGACTACGGGATTAGACGAATTACTGCCGCACGAAGGGGAAACGCAAGGCTGGTTTTTATGAATCCTGCATATGAGGCATGAAGAGTGACCGTATCTGTTGGTACATTCATATACAGGCTTTCTAATATTTTGATATCGTACAAAAAGGACACCCCTCCCTTTGCATTTGTCCCGTTTAATCCTTGAACTTTCCGTAGAAGGGGAGGCCGAGAGCTTGGAGCAAAAGCCTAGCCTGACGGTTCGATGTGGCAGTCGTTTGGATGAAAATATGGCAACCTGGAATGAGCTACGGAATCGTCAGCATGGGGGTTACACGATCAAGGCAAGCGTCTCATCTCACCCTGGCAGGGTACATGTCCCAGTTGACCTGGAGTTCGGGGAACCAAGCCAGATCGTCGGGCTTCAGACCGAGGGCCAGGCCACCGTTGCCATCACCCGTGCTGGCGTTGACGCCCGGCCAGTCCTTGATCTTGGGCAGGACGAGGTTGATCAACTTGTCGACGAACTCGTATGCCTGGTTGCCATACATGGTCGTCTTGACACCGGACTTGTCGCCCTCGCGAATCTTCCACTGGATTACGTTGTTCTTGGTCTTGGTGACCTCGGGACAGTTGCCGCTGAGGGACTGGATGACAGAGCGGGCGACATGCAGCGTTCCAGGGACCTTGGCGGCCGTGGGCGTAAAGGCGTGCAACGAGACGGCCTTGATCTCGGGAATGTTGCGCCAGTTCATGTTTCTCTCCAGCACATCCAGTTTGGATCCGCCTCTGGGACCGCGAAGGGGACGGTTCTTGTTGTACGGCGAAGAGTCGTCCCACGCCCTTAACCGCTCCCGCACCTCACGCTCTGGTGTTCCGGGAGGCTTGTGGAGGTAGGTCAATGTGAGAAGGTCGGAGGCGATGGTCGCATCGTAGGTCTGACGTAGCCGCGGGAGGTTGAACGGTCCGGGAACGAAGTCTCTCGCCGTGGGGTCGGTGGAGGGCGGTGATTGAATCGGGTGCAGAGGGCCTCTGTCGTACTTGGGGGGGTGGTATTGGTATCTGTGACCTCCTGCGTCAGCATTCTGCTTCCCCTCTCATAGCGAACCATCTGGATATATACCTGTTTCCAGGAAGCTGTTGCGGCCTTTCGGATATACGCTTCGCCGTGTTGAAAGCTTGCACGGCAGCATCGTCGGGGCCTGGCGCAGCCAGGGACGAGCTGGGCTCGAGATCGGCCAACTCAGGCTTCGCGGTGCTGGTGGATACGCATCGCTGGGCGACAAGGGGATTCAATTGCCACGGGGAGCGCTGCCTGCAAATAGCCCGAGTTATTCGGGAAGTTTCCCGTAGAGCGGCCATGGTTGGTTGTCTCTACTGTCACGCAACTCGACACGTCTGTAAGGATCAGTCGCGATGCCGGAAATTTCAATCTCGAAATGTTCAGGTCGGCCCGTGCAGCACTGTGGCTGGTGTAGATGCTCAAGTGGATACATTCCCAGTCGATGTGGCTTGTCATTGGGGCGTACTGTTCCGACCTACAATTTTAGGCAGAAAAGGTACGGACCATCGCTGTGACCAGGAGCATCCACCTCGGGTGCATTCACCGGACTTTCGGGCCTTTGTGGTCACTGGGGGGTAATGGGCTGTCGTCATTTTGAACCAGGCACGCCATCCGACTCACCAAGCGCTCCGTCCCCCCGAATTGTCTGGTTCCAGCGAAGCAACGATCCATTTTCCAGGGCTGATATATGATTTACGCCGCTCGATTACGTAGCAGTCAGTCATGCGGCCCCAGCTGATATCCGGTCACCGGCTCAATGGGTCAGCGAGTGCCTACGTATACAAAGATGGAGCTTGTCTTGCGTTCCGAGCTGGCATGGCGAGGTGACTGACTGTCTGCGGTGATCTGGGGCACGAACAGGCAGAGATGGTACGGCACGGACAAGCGGGATGGACATTGTACATCTCGATGGGCAGCTTCGTGTGCGCCACTATGCAGGCTGCCTGATTGTGCCAAACGCGGCGCAAAAGCGAGCATGTACGGTTTACGCGAGCGCATCTCTTCGGATTGGAGGTTAGTGTCGCTGTCACATCAATACCCAACATAGGTAAGGGACTGACAGGTGACGCCATGAGGGTTTGTCGAATCGTTTGTCAGGTGAGTTTGCCTGGAATCGTGTGTGGTTGATGTAAGTAAGCAGCCCACGAGTCTGCTGCCGGTGCTGAATTAGAGTTGTATGTATCGAGAGGCGGCCCTCCCTACTGGCTTTGTTCATTCCCACCCTTCATCTGTTCTTGGCCAAAGTCTGATGTATCTGAATAATACCACAGAGTCAGACGGAGGCTTATGAAACCTAGAACATGGGCACTCGAGCCATGAGGTTGGATCTATGTAATATGTAAGGGAACACGCTAGGATGTGTGGCACAGGGTACCATTCGGGCGATTTCAAAGCACCACGAAACAAGAGACGAGACTCGGGGAGAGTCACACGCAGCCCAAAATATTCTTTATTTCCCAAAGTCAAGAAGCCCAATTGTTGTCCACCGTTGGAACAGGGGTATGGAAGGACCAGCGACTGATACGATGGACGACTTGCCACTTTCACCCTAGGAAAATGGGCGGCGTGGTCCAATTCGGATGTTCCTCCCATGATGGATGGCCCTTACGTATGTCATCTCGTGTGGATGTTGGATGTTGCGGCAGGCAACCTTTTCCCCAGTCATTTGGGTCTGGCCATAAGTATGTAAGAAGAAATTTGGCAGCCAAGCCCGACGGGACAGAATATTCTGGCTCTTCACCCACATCTCTCTCTCTCCCTCTTTCTCTCTGTGTGCGTGTCTCTACCTTCTCTGCCCGCCAAGCTTAAGGTCAGCCACATAGCCGTTTTTGGAGAGAAACTCGATAAGCTCGCGGTCACTGCCATCCTCAACAACTAGACGACGAAGAATAACACCGAGTCGTAAAAGTCTTGAAAGTTCAAAAATACGCCTTGCGGCCGCCGCTATCCAACGACAAGGCGTTTACCTACACACTCCGAAGCCAGCAAACCCACTTTCGAGGGGCCACAAGGTACAATCAAGCCAAAGCTTTGCCGCGTTGGTACATGGCAACTTAGGGTCTCTCCACTACCCACCTAAGTATACTCCGTACTGGACCCCGAATCTACCTACCTACCTAGGTACCTACCTACCTATCCAGACGAGAAACCACAAGCCAACCTCTTGAACCTTGCTGGCTCCCCTATCTAATTGAACGGCTTCCCTACCTTAATTGCTTCATCTGTACCCCCGTGTATTGGACTACTGGACAGGATTGCCTTTCCACTTCCACACTCTTCTGTTGCCGACCTACGATAATATTTAGCGGCAGACTCCCTCCATTCAAACAGACACCAGCCCATACCTGTTTCCAATTAACGACACATCCGATCTCTGCTCGCATCGAAAGCCCCCGCCCCGGGTCGCCAAATCCTGTTGCCCTGTACATTGGACAGTCGAGAGATCCAGACCCAACACCCCAGCCCCCGTCGTTTGCGACAGCGAAAAGCTGCCCCGCCGAGACGCGCCAAAGCCCCTCTATACCCAGCATTGGTGCATTCTTCAAATTCGCCCTCAACGCTGCTCTCCACTCCGTTATAGCTGGCCGATGGGGTTGCGACTGCAATCTAGTCATGACTCTTGACCGCTGAGGCCATTGCTTTCCCCGAGTAGCCTCTTGTCTTGGGCCCCAAACAACTAGTCGGCCACCTTGGCTTCCCCCAACGAAGCACCACACCTGCAACCATGAAGGGCAAGAAATTTCTCAGTCTGAGGGACAGGAATGGCAACCACCGCAGGAGCAAGTCCTCAGAGCCAGGACAGAAGGTAAGTCTGTCTGTCACCTCCGTGCACGGCGTAAAGAGCCTGCACAGGCGGTCCCTATAGCGACACCAACGCTAACTCTATACTCACCGCGACCAGAGCCGGCCGCTTTCAGCCGAAGCTTTTCGAGCGCTCTTCAAGAGTGACCGACCACCTAGCGACGACGAGGTCAGAGAGAAAGAACTAGCAAAGGTGCACGACGGCGTAGCCGGGCAAAACCACACAAGTCTAATGGCACGACAGGTTGAAGACATTACACGGCTCCTTGCCGAGTCCAACATCACCGACGTATCTGCGGAGCACATTCGAGACTCTCTGAGCAGCAAATTCGCCGACGGCGATGTCGACAAGACGGTCGAGTTTATCCAACTTCAGTGCAAGGCTATGGCCGGCAAAATCACACACTACAATCCACAAATCGAGATGGTTGGCGCGGAGAACAGGGGCAATGTCACTTGCTATCTAGACTCTCTGCTGTTCGCCATGTTCGCAAAGCTGGACGCCTTCGAATGCATGCTGAAAAACGAGTTCACGGACGAGCCAAGGCGCAGATTGGTCACGCTGCTACGTTTGTGGGTGAATATGCTCAGAAGCGGAAAGTTGATCCATACGGATATGGTAAGTCATGGTCCTCTCCATTACACGTTCAGCCTTTGCTAACCTACGCAGACGAAACTGATACAGGATGCCCTCGCCGATTGTGGCTGGAGCGACGCCAAGCTCCTAGAACAGCAAGACACTTCCGAAGCCTTTGCTTTCGTCACCGAAACTCTTCAACTACCCCTTTTGCAACTACAAGTAGATCTTTTCCATCAAGGGAAGAACGACAAGGACGACCACAAGCTAGTGTACGAACGACTGCTAAACCTAGCTGTGCCCCCCGATCCCGAAGGCAAGGGAATCAGACTCGAAGACTGTTTGGAGGAATACTTCAACACGCAGGTCGACGTGCTGAGGGACAGCCACGAAGAAAAGAAGGAGCTGGAGAGGTCGGCTTCAAGCAAGACTACCATACGCTTGGTCACCCGGGAGGATGGACAGGAGCCGGAAACAGCAGATACCCTAAGCGCATCACCCCTTCCGCTGTCACCAGTGCTTGAACACCAATTGGCAGGCTCACAACCACCCAATGGCGCTCCTGAATCGCCTAGCAGCTCTTCGCGGCCGACTCCGAGGCACCGCTCGACTAGTGTTATCCAGCGGGTTGTGCTGGAAGAGAAAGAGCGAGCCAAAGAGTCCGAGGCTCCAAGCATGTTGGAAAAGGCGCGACGCACGAGTTCAACTGTGGTCAAGGCCGTGACTATCCCGGCGTGGCAGTTTTTCAGGCTGATCCCTTGGCATGCAGCCGGAAACAAGGAGCCCAAGAACGACATCGAGGTTGCTATGAACTTCAACCAGCGACCTGTGGTTGGAATCTGCCTCAAGCGGTACATGATGACAAACTCCGGCATCCCTCAACGCCAAAACACATTCATCGATATCCCAGACAGCTTGAGGCTGCCACATTTCATGCTTGGGGACGGATCCTCGCTCGAGGAGGACCCCAACGGCTTCAGCATGGAATACAAGCTGGTGCTTCAGTCCGTAGTCTGCCACCGTGGCGACTCACTGTACAGTGGACATTACGTCTCCTTCGCAAGAGTTGCGCCAAAGCTTCTTACCGACAACAGGCGACACGAACTCGATCCACCTCCTGATTACGAAGAAGCGCAGTGGGTGAAATTCGACGACCTGGACATCGACAGTAGAGTGACATACGTGGACGACATCAAGCAGGCACTGAAGGACGAGATGCCTTACCTGCTCTTTTACCAGATAGTGCCGATGGTCGAAGTTGCGTCTACGGAAGAAACAGAGACAGAGCCGCCTTCCTACAACGAGTCCAAGGTCAGCGTCAATTTACCAGCCACGCCTAACCCCGTCAACGGCAACTCAGGGGTGTCCTCATCAAAAAGTGACTACTTCGAGAACACTTCAATATCGCCACCAAAGGCACCAAGCATCCGCTTTTCGTCAGAACTGGAAAGACCCAGCCGTATCAGTTTTGGCGACGATGAGCCGTATACGGGTTTCAAGGATTCGCGTCGTGGTAGCGTCAACTTCCCGGACTCAACACAGAGCACACCGTCAATCACCCCAGAAGCCGTGTCTCCCGCCGCAACACCAGGCGAGGAAACGACGGCGCAACGACTTTCTCGCGCCGCTGCCCTCTTCACAGGCAAGAACAAGAGCCGGCCACCCAGCCAAGCGAGCGAGGGCCGAATCAGTCTCACCATGTCTCGCATTGGAGGACTCATGCGGCAAAGCAAGGAGCCGCTTCGCGACCTCAACAGCAACGCGAGCAACAACACGCTAGCGACATCTACAAACCCTCCTGTGCCAGACTCAGTGACCGAAGAGGAGTTTGTCGAACACGCAGAGGCGGACCAGACCCCGATCGCAGATCCGGAGAGAAAGGAATCCAAAGATTTCAGGGAGAGGATATCCTCGGAGCAACACCACAAGCATGCGCACAGGCGGGGTAAATCCAAGAACCGCTCCGCAGAGAAGAAGAAGAGTAAGGACGGGGAAGAGCCGGAGCGAGAGTGTGCGGTGATGTAGATGCAAACCGACACAAGGGAGAAGACGAGTGGAGTACAGGCCATCAGCATTCAGCAGGTTTGTTTCGGCTTGGGCTAGCGAGAGCTTACCTCGGTCCTGTTAAAGCGAGGAGTTTGGGCGGATTTAAAGTTGAAAGTCGTACAACTACACACTACAGAAAACTGCGCAAGATGCCGCATTCGGTTGCAGGCTTGGGGAGTGAAGGGCGTTTACGGCTTCTTTAGACACACGGGATACCATGAAGAAGAAGAAAACTACGAACTGGAGTTTTAGATATCCCTGCGCGACGAAGGGCTTTGCGCGGGATAGTCAATAATACCAATGACCAGGTCGTCATTCATCAAGCTGAGCTATTTCACCTGTCCCATGACCGTGATGCTTGCTCGAGTTACAAATGCCAAAAGAGGGAAAACAAGAAAACAGAAGAAAAGTCCCTGTTTCCCTTTGAATAAAATGTGTTCCATCTGAAGCGAGAGTAGAAAAGGACCATGGGGAAAGTCGACATCACGGTAGCAGCATCGATGCAAACACGTTCCAGCTCCAATGCTCCCCATCCCTTTGACCACCCGACTCCAATTCATGTCAGTTATGGTGAGAACTCGAGCCCTGGTTCCTTCTTGATGCGCAAATACGAGGACCTAGTCTTCATCATTCTGTCTGTCAGCAACCATCTCTACGGCCTTGTTGATGACCTTCTCGGGAGGGCGCTCGGCGGCCTCCACAGGAGATGAAAGGCCCGGCACGGGCGACAGGTTGCCGCTGGCGGGGTCGCTAGCGGAGACAGGGATGCTGACGTCCTCGGGGGAGCTCGGGGTGATCTTGGGATCAATGCCGGGGATGTGGATGCGCTTGGCCTCGTTCTGGTAGGCGGCAGGAATGATTTCGATGATCTCGTCGCGGGGGAACTTGAGGACGGGAATATCCATGGTGGCGCAGTGCATCAGATAGGCGTAAAGCACTCGGAGGACCGACTCGTGCGCGATGATGAGGAGGTCGCTCTGTTCGCGCTCCAGCTCCAGGATGATGGGCTCCAGACGGACGGCGAGATCATGATAAGACTACACAGTGTCAGTTTTGGGGAAATCAGGACTCGACATAGCTACTTTTCTCACCTCGGCCCGCGGGTATCTGTGGTGGTAAGGGTCAAGCTCGTGCTTCTCAACCTCTTCAGGGTAGATATGGCGAATGGCGCGCTCCGACATCTTCTCGCAAACACCAGGATTGATCTGGCTCATCTGCGAGCGCTGACGAACCTTGAAGCCCTTCTTCTTGAGATAGTCGGCAGTCTGAACGGTTCGGCAACGCGTGGAAGTCCAGACCGACAGGGGGCGAAGAGGGATGTCGGGGCCTCCTCTCTCCACGAGGGCGGCACGCTCCTGCTCACGATGCTTCAGTAACGTCTCCGACATCCTGGCGGCATACGCCATGCCTTCCTCAGAAAGAGGCGCGTCAGCCTTGTACGAGTCCTCTTCGGTGGTAACGCCAGCACGGACGAAGTAGGTGGTGCGCGACTTGATGTGTAGGTTCGTAAGGTAGAAAACAATTCGGTGAGAGAGATAGCCGAACGAGACGTTGTTATAGAAGAACTTCTGCCCTGCGTTGATCATCTTGATGTAGTTGAGCTCCTTTTCCTCCATGGTCTCAAAGACAGGAATCTTCATGTCGATACGGCGCAGGTACAACTTGGCAGCCTCGTCGGGGTCCATGCCGGCGAACTGTAACAGTCAATATTGAGTACGTCGAGGCCCTTGAGTTCGCACGTACATCAGGGGAAGAGATCTTGACATTGCGGGCATTCTCACGCAAGATGCCCTCGTCATTGACGTATGACTCGATGAAAAGTGTCTGTGTGATATTAGAGAGACAACTTGAACTAGGACTTTCTATGATCCTCACCTGAACGTCATGTTTGCCGAGCTCCTTGGCCAGCGCGCGACGGCCAGCGGCAGTGGGGTTGACGGCGTCGTATATGGCTACCTGACCATTCTCATGGTTCAACCAAGAATATATATCCTCGCGACACTTCTTGAGGATTTTCTGGCGGAGAATGACTGACTGAGGAGACGCATCGGGGAAGAAGTAATCCTCAGGGACTATGCCACCCTTACCAACTGTAGCGCGACGGTAGTCACCGAGGTGAAAGATGCGAGTCTTGACTCCCAACCTAAACTAAATGAGCCAGGCCCCTAAATTGGATTTGTGGATCTTACCAGCCAAGGTAACGCGCCAAAGAGACACAGATGTGGCTATGAAGGTCAGCAGCAAATCAATCCGAGGTGGGACACTTGCTTACGTCTTGCCACGGGCTGGAAGGCCAACCATGACGATGGCAATGCGGCCAGAGTGGAACAGCCGGCCTGACATGGTGCTGTAGAGCTGAGCAGGCGCCATATCCTGGTCCTCAGGAACATCATGGATTCCATCGATGAAAGTTGAGCTCTTGCGGCGGTATCGGGGCGCGTTGGCCGCGATCTCGGCGGTGCTATCCAAAGAGATGATATCAATATCTTGTTCCTGATCATTTCCTGGCCAAGACTGCAGAATTGTGTAGGCCACTCCTAGCGCAGTCATAGTACGGGAGTCATCCACAATATCAACATTCGCCTCGGGTACATTGGCCATGATGACTGAGTAGGTTGATGGTGAGACGCAAAAGCGATAACAGGGGATTGATGGAGGAGAGAAGACAACCGGCCAAGAAAGACGTGGAAGGCGAGAACGGGGCTTAAGCAGTGAAATGACGACAGAAGGCACAGGGAGTGCCCGTCTAATTTGTTATGACGATGCCTTTGAGCCTTCACTCAGGCACACTCCCACTTGTGTGTACAACGTGTTTGATACCCTCGTCAAAAGTTGATAGCGAGGGGCTGGTCTGGCTTGGTGTGATATGGAGGTCTTTGATGACTTGGTGGCTTTTGGAGGTCGAAAGTGCTGTCTTCAATGGCTGTGATCATGATGTGAACCTTCCATATGACGTGTTTGTTATTCAAGTCTTCGGTGAGTGATTTTGAGGATTATACTTATATCCAAGACGAGTTCTTACACCTCACAGCCATTCGTCTTTTTTCAAATGGACAGTTGACCTTCGTCCCGTTGAGTTGCCCCGAGACCCCCCGCCCGGTTTTAGGACTTCTTGTGAGGAGAGCAGGACTGGAAAATCTCCCTGTCGAGATGACTATACTCTCCATGAACTATTGCGAGGGGCATAGATATCTAAAGGAGGATGAGGTGTCCGCCAAGTCATAAACAAAGCTTGACCAGCTGTTTTGAGAGCATGGAATCATCCACAGGCGTTATTGTACCTAATGAAAATGGTGCCTCATATTACGGTTGCCCCCTAAGGTATGTTGAAATAGAGCACTCGCTCACATGCCGCAATTAGGGTGAGATGAAGGGCAGGGATTGGCTGAACTGCAAGACCCCTCCTCCTGGGCCGAAAGAATAGAAAGGCGAACTTACAGTAATGTGTCCATTCTGATGGACGAGAAAGGACGACCTTTTCCTGGTGTGACACGATAACCGGTTCGAGGGTAATACTCGAGGGTCGGGCCGGGAGCGGACTGCTTTCGAGGCAACTACGGCCTCTGGATCGGGTGGAGGGGCCGCTACGGAAGGAAATAGCGGAGACACGGCAATGACGCACTGTCTGCTCGAGGCGTGCGGTCGTCTTTGAAAGTTGGGTATGCTCGAAAAATATCAAGAAGAACGTGCCGGGACTGTGAATGTATCGCAAGGTGTACCGTAAGTTTCAGGGAAAATCGCGCAGAGATGTGGTTTTGAGGGTTTGGTGATCGTG
This sequence comes from Colletotrichum zoysiae, assembly GCA_030867305.1. Taxonomy (NCBI): domain Eukaryota; kingdom Fungi; phylum Ascomycota; class Sordariomycetes; order Glomerellales; family Glomerellaceae; genus Colletotrichum; species Colletotrichum zoysiae. The sequence goes on along the minus strand of MU843079.1, from coordinate 2,057 downwards.
GCCGAGGTCAAGGTCACGCTGGTGTCTGAGCTGCCCTGTTCCGATTTAAGCCGTCAACTTGTCCCGCTGGGAGACTCTCCTCCGCTAAAATTCTCAAGGCCTGTGCTAGTCAAGCCGGGCCGTAAATAGCAACCGGGTGGTAACGCCGAGTTTTGTATGTTGTGGGGTTTGTTGGAAAATCCGAGAGTGACGGTGAACTCAGCCGAAGGTATCTTAGGTGTGATTCGAAGCAGTTCTCAGTCCAGGATAAGGTAGGTGATGAGGAGCGCAAAGACTAACACTGTAGGTAGAGGCCTGGTCGGGCTCAATGATGGAGAGGGCCAAGGAGACGTACCGGATGTGGGCAAGGGTCCTCTCATTCTGGAACTAACCGGGAATTTGGTCCCCCAGCATCGAGGCCCGGCTAAGCTTCGGACCGACTTGTCTCGCTGAGCTGAGTTGGACGTATCCATATATCACGTGATGATTCTGTCATTGAGCAGGACATCGGAGCTGCTGCTGCTGCTGCTGCTCAGGAAAGTCTCCACAATACTTAACCAGTCGTGGTTGCCAGCTTTTCCCATTGGCTTTTTGCGTGGCTCGTGCTCGACCAGGACCTCCAGCTGCGTAATGTAATCAGCGACGAAAGAAATTTACAACTCTTTTCGATCCATCACCACCCGCCTCCGACACGACGACCTCCCCCAACGCCCCCCTGCCTGCCCATTGTACAAGCTACAATTGGTCCCTAGGGCAGTCGCAGCTGTATCATATCTGACCTGATCCTAACTATCTGGTCTATTAGTCGGCCTCTTCTCGATTCTCTCCCTCTTTCCTAGTTACTCGGCTCTGTTCGACCCCGGCCGGCGCCCATCGCAACAATGGCGTCAAGCTTGGAACAATTCCAAAATGTTCTCTTGAACAACCCCGTCGCCAACACTCTGTCAGATGCCATCAACTCCTTCTCGGAACGGAGGGCAAAGCTTGGCCTGTCCAACCCCGGCACCACAGAGAACCTGACCAGGGAGGTCCAACGCGATGTCCTGCTCACCAACTACATGTTCACCGGTCTTCGCGCCGACCTCACCAAGGCTTTTAGCATGTCACCCTTGTTCCAGGTCTCTCATCAGTTCGCGATGGGTGAGCGTCTGAATCCGTACACCTTCGCTGCGCTGTACGGAACGAGCAAGGTTTGTTGGCTCCCCCTAATGCTTGTTCGGCGCAAACATGGCTAATTGAATATCTACCCCCTACAGGTTTTCATGCAAGGAAACATGGACAACGACGGCCAGCTTTCTACTCGATTCAACTATCGGTGGTCCGACAAACTCGTGTCGAGAACGCAGTTCCAGGCCGCCCCTGGTGCTGGCCAGGAGATGCTCCAGATCGAGAACGAATACACTGGAGACGACTTCACGGCCTCCCTCAAGATGCTGAACCCCTCCTGTCTCGACGGCGGTGTTACCGGTATCTTCATCGGAAGCTACCTCCAGTCGGTCACTGCTAAGCTTGCCCTTGGTCTCGAGACCGTCTGGCAGCGCCAGGCCATGACCCAGGGTCCTGAGACTGCTACCTCTTACTGCGCTCGCTACAAGTCCGACGATTGGGTTGCCACCGCTCAGCTTCAGGCTCAGGGAGCTCTGAACACCTCTTACTGGAGACGTCTGTCCGAGAAAGTCCAGGCTGGTGTCGACCTGTCTCTTTCGCTCGTCCCCAGTGCCGCAGGCGTTATGGGCGGTTTCCAAAAGGAGGGCGTCACCACCGTTGGTGCCAAGTACGACTTCAGAATGTCTACTTTCCGTGCCCAGGTCGACTCCAAGGGCAAGCTTAGCTGTTTGTTGGAGAAGCGCATTGCTGCTCCCGTTATGATGACTCTGGCTGCCGATGTTGACCACTTTGCGGTAAGTTCTGCCATCCACGATTTAGCAACCGTGTTCTAATGAGTTTTTTTTAGCAACAAGCGAAGATCGGCGTTGCCATCTCCATCGAGGCTGGTGGCGAGGAGCTTCAGGAGCAACAGGAGGCTATTGGTGCCCAGGGTACCCCCAACATCCCCTTCTAAACCACGAACCCCCCCC